>PVIC010029784.1:0-22310 GCA_004025085.1 Thryonomys swinderianus
TTTCTGTCGTGATCCACCCTCTTCCTCTACCCCCACGTCATTCTCTGTGGCCAAAGATCCCAAGCTCCTCAGCAGATCGGATCAGGACCGCTCCCTCCCTCTCCACGCCTTCGTTCCGCTAAATGTCCCCTTAGGGTGCCTGTGGTTCCATGCAGAGCGGGCCCCGTGGCCGGGTACCCAGGATGCGTGTGCACCGGGGAGACCTCGCTGAATTTTTCACTTCCTCAGACTCCTGCTGTGTCCAGGACTTGCCTCACCTTTGTGAGGATCCCATAACTTGCTGGAGTTGTGTGAAAAAGTTCTGTTTGTTCTTGTCTCCATAAGAGTCACCGGTTTGAATATTTTCTCCTGAGTTTAGATACTTAACTCATTTTGTTTCTACTCACCAATCTTGATATATTTTCTTTTCCACTATTGGATCAATATTATGCTGTCAAAATAACAAAATATGAATGGCTCACTGGGTTACTGTGCATCGCAGGTGCAGGTAATCTCAGTACATACTCCCTATGTCACTCAGGTTGGAATATTTGCACCTTGCTATGATTCAGATGGCAGTTGAGAGTATTGTCTTTAGGAGATGTTACTATTGTCATGACAAAACAATTACTCATACCATGATGGGGACTTTTTATTATTATGTACTATTTTGTCTACTTTGTCAGCTTTCCATTACTATAACAAATGCCTGAGATATCAGTTTAAGAAGAGAGCCAGGTGTGGTGGCTCACACCTGTAATCCCAGCACTCGGGAGACCAAGACAGGAGGATTACTGAGTTCGAGGCTTGCCTGGGCTACATAGTGAGCTCAGGGCCAGCCTGAACTACAAAGCCAGACCCTGTCTCAAAAACAAATAAACAAACACAAAAAGAGAGAAAGGATCAATTTGGGCTCACTGTTTCAGTCCACAGTTAAGTGGCCCCATTGCTCTGGGCCTGTGGCGAGGCTATACACAGTGGGGGAGGTGCTTGGCAGAGCAAAGCCCTCACATTATGGAACTGTGAAGTGAAAAAAGAGAAAGAGGAAGAGACAAGGGTCTTAAATCCCGTCTAAGAGCATGACCCTGATGACCAGAAGGCCTTTCACGAGGCCCTGCCTCTCCAAAGTTCCACCGCCTTCCAGTAATCCCAAGCTCAGGGCCAAAGTTTTACCACCTGGACCTTCCAAGATCAACATTCCAGTTCAAACTATAGCATCTACTTGTGTATATGTTTGAGTATTTCCATAATGAAAAAGTGTGTACCAGCAAAATCAGTAAATACTAGGTATAATAGTTGATGACCATCCAACAGATCTCTCTTGTTCTGACCTCTCCTCTAAGCTTCATACAGATTTATACATTCAGTGACTTTTTTTTATCTCTTCCTTCCTGAACACATTACAAGTGTCTAAGACCTAATGTACTTAACTGCACATTGCTGCTATTCCCTCCTCAAATTGCTTTGCTACCCATCTTGGTTTATGGCAGCATCATATATGCCCTGTACTCTAGTTGGAAACTCAGGAGTCATTTAGGGATGCCCCTTCTCCAGCACCTCCTACACCCCACTATTCACAGCCTTCCCCTAGTCTTGACCTCCAGAATGTCACTTCTTTTTGCAAGGTCAGCCATCACCATTGTTCAAGGCATCCTAACCCTCCATGTGCCCCTGGTCCTCAGACTGAGCTTCTCCATTCAATCCTCACCTCCCTTCATGGACTAGATGACCTTTTAAAACATAAGTCTCAAGACTGCCCTGATAGCTGGTACATGCCTATAATCTCAGCTACTTGACAGGCTGAGGCAGGACATTTGCTTGACCCAAGCAGTTTGAAGCCAAGCTGGGCAACATAGTGAGACCCTTGTGGGGGAGAGAGCAAAATTTACATTAGTCACCTACTTAGAACCCTTCAACGATGTCCCACTTTCCTTGCCTTCCTTACCACTTCCAGAAGATCAGTTCCTTTCAGTCTTACAGCAGCTCCAAGCTCTTTTCTGCTTTAGGGCAGGACAGCTCTAGCCCTCTTTGCCCCCAGCCTTCTCTTCATTTTTATATCCCAGCTTTCTGGAGACCTTCCCTGAGCACCCAATCAGAACTGGTTTCTCTTGGGCAGTTTCAAGAGTGCTGGTTTCCTTTTCTTTGTTTGTTTGTTTGTTTTTGGTACCAAGGATTGAACTAAGGACCTTGTGCTTTCAAGGCAGGCACTGGAACCACTGAGCTAAAATCCCTGGTTGGGAGTTCTGGTTTCCATTGATGGCCAACACTATGCTTTGCATTTACATACCAATCTGTGTTTAAGGTTTAATAGCTGCCTGCCCACCCATTCTGCAGACAGGGAATGCGCAGAGGTTGCTTTGATTTTTGTTTTTGTTTTGTATTGTTTGAGACAGGGTCTCTCTGTGTAGTTCAGGCTGACCCCAAGCTCATTATGTAACCCAGACAAGCCTCGAACTCACAGCAATGCTCCTGCCTCTGCCTCCCGAGTGCTGGGATTACAGGCATGAGCCACCACATCCAGCATTGTGGTATGTGGTACTGATTGCTGATGGGTGTGAGTCACTACACCTAATATTGTTGTATGTGGTTACTGGGGATTGAACCAGGGAGTTTGCACTTGCTAGGCAGGCACTGGAACCACTGAGCTAAATCTCTGACCCATGATTTCTATTCTTTACTGACTGCAAAACAGTTTTTAATTTTGCTTTTGTCCTTAAAATTTTCTTACAGTCTTCAAGCTATTGTCTTAGTTACTTTTCTTTTCACAAGACAAAATACCTGGACACCCAAAGTTAAAATAGGAAAGGTTTATTTTGGCCCACAGTTTGTAGAGGTTTCAGTCTGTAGTTAGCTGAGTCCAAGGCTAGGTGGCATGGCAGAGAGAATCACAGAGGAGAAACCATCCATGGCAGGCAGAAGGCAGCAAGCAGCAAAACAAAAGCCTTTCGCTTTAAACCCTTCCACGATACCTGCTCATTGGGTGGTGCCACCCACACCCAGGGTGGGCCTTCCCATTATCCACACCCAGAGCTATGCCAAACCAGTCAGTTGACTAATTTATTAGCCACACACCCTGAATCCCAGCAGCACACACTCTAGATCCAGCCACTGCTGAGCACATGAGACTTTGGGGGGACGTTTAGATTCTCACCATAACAGTCATCAACTTTCCAACATTTGTTCTTTCATTGACCTCTGACCTTTCCCTTCTTATGCAGGGAAGTTGAGATTATTTGCAATCTTTTGAAGCCACCAAATAATTTGACTTCTTCCAGCTCTGAATGCAAATAATTTTCAACAGTATTTTCCTTCTCTGAGCTTTTCTACAGTTTCTTTTATCTTGTGGTCATTGTTGGTACACTCTAATTTTCTTTTCCTTTTCACTTATATGCAAATAAGGGGAAACCTTTCCAGAATCTGTGCGTGTGATTTGTCTTTGTGCGGGGGTGGGGCATTCAACCCATGCTCCTTCCTCTGAGGTAAATCCCCAGCCCTTTTTATTTTTGATTTTGAGACAGATTTGTTTTAAATCACTAAGTTGCCCAGCTGAGCTTGAATTTCCAGCTGTCCTGGTTCAGCCTCCCAAAGCGCTTGTATTCCAGGTTACACCAGCATGGCCAGCTCGTACAGGCTGTCTTTAGCTCCAGCTCCTACCCACATAGGTCATGGTTCTACCTCCCTGATAGCTCTGCTACTAGGAAGTGACAAGTTGAGCAGCACAGCTTCCAAATGACATTTTGTGTGCCGGAGATTTAGCTCACTGGTTCCGGCGCCTGCCTAGCAAATGTAAGGTTCCTGGTTCGATCCCTGGGAACCACATACAACAATGCTGGGCGTGGTGACTCACTCCCATCAGCAATCAGTACCATACACCATAGTGCTGGGCGTGGTGGCTCACTCCTGTCATCCCAGCACTTGGGAGGCAGAGGCAGGAGGACTTCTCATGTCCAGGCTTGCCTGGGCCACATAGTGAGCTCAGGGCCAGCCTGAATTACAAAGCAAGGCCCTGTCTAAAAACAAAACAAAATAAAACAAAACAAAACACTCAAATGACATTTCATTTCTAACTGGCTTTCCCTCTGTACCTCTGCATATAGTCTGGTGGCATCCCCCGCTTTCTGTGTCACTGGAAGCCAGTGGGGGTAAGTGGAACAGTTCTCCCTTTCGCTAGAGTCACCCACAATGAGTAATGGGGATAATATGATTTGTGCTTCCTGCCCAGTTAATTCCTGGGATGGTTCCATGTTGAAGTAAAAAGACAGTGGTAGATAGGATGGGATGGGCACAGCAAGGACCGAAAGTCAAGCACAAAACTGCCTGCCTCGTGGTATGGCCCCTAGGAGCCGAGAGAGGAGTGCCCAGGCCCCTGGCTAGTGAGGGCGTGTCTCTGAGTGAGGACACTCTTGGTGGGATCAAGAACAACATTCCCAGAACATTTTTTTTCTCCTGTTTTTCTCTGTCATGAAGAGAAGCCCAAATGTTGCATAAGATGAAGTATTGATCTGCTTTTTCCAGTCTAACTCTACTTGCCTTAAAATTATTTTCAAGGCTCCTCACAATTTTGTGTTATGTTGTCTATCAATCTTTCACTATTTTAATGAGGCTTTATTTTTTCCTCGGATATTTTCATGGGCTATTTTAGTGGAAAGTTGTGCAGCATTTCACTGGGGGGCTGTAAAATTCAATTTTTTCTCTTATCTTCTTTTAACAAAGTAATCTTCAGATCCACAGAATATTCATGAATGTATGTTTTTTGCTTGACATCTGCTCCCGTAGCTCTGTCAGTGAGGAATTCATCACCCCCAAAGCACTCCATATGCTTTTCGCTCTGCATTTACCCATGTAGTTCCGCCTGGCACAAATCTTCATTTTAGGCCTCTGGCAACCGAAGAACAGAACGTTTTGACCGTCCATTTGTCTCAAGCCTGAGGATACTGACTCCATTTTTGTGAGCCTCAACATTTTAATCTGAATTATAGTGCCACGGGTGAAATTTCATGAAGAAAGTGTTTCCTTAAGCAAACTTAAATCCACTCACTTTTTTTTTTTTTTGAGACAGGGTCTTGCTTTGTATCTCAAGGTGGCCCTGAACTCACTATGTAGCTCAGGCTAACCTCGAACTCACAGTGATCCACCTGCCTCTGCCTCCCGAATGGTGGGATTGCCAGTGTGAGCCACCACGCCTGGCCCACTCACTTTCTTGATACCAGTTTTCTGGACAGTATAGGTAAAATGTTCCTAGTACTGTTTTCTTATGTGTTTTTATTTTACTGAAATTCTTTTTATCTGAAAATTCTTACTCCAATAAATGTCACCATAAAGATTTGCTTTAAAAGTCCCAATAAATTAAAAAAAATTTTTTTTAACTTCTTACAAGTTAATTGATTCTTACAGTATTTATGCTTCTACAGGTTTCCCACAGTTGCAAATACTGTTGGCCTCCATTTGGTTAAGATGTGATTCTTCTGAGAGCATCCAGTTGGTGAGGAAGGCAGTAGATGGGACAGCACTCCGCCTGTGCATGTGTGGGTGGGGGTACCGAGGGGCACTGGGCTCACAGAGTACCTGAAAGCCTCAGCTCTCCCTGAGGGCTCCACTCTACTGGCTGCCCGCAGCCTGAAGTTCTGGACAGCAGGGACCCTGGGAACAACTCTACGCCAGTGGCAGAGGGAAGTATCAGGATAAACAGCCCAGCTACACAGGGTATGCTGGTGCCGGCCTATAGGTTTTAGGAAAGCTGAGGCGAGAGGATACCAAGTTCAAGTCCTGCTTGGGCAACTTAGCGATATCCTGGTATGAGAAATTGAAGATGTTAATGAGTTCTAGAATGTATGCTGGATATTGTGAAATAGAAAATATGCAAAGGGAAATGTGGTGGAGTGAGTAATGAGGAGGAAAAAAATGTGATGGTAAATAAATGGGAAACAAGGCTTAGGTATTTAGGGGGTGGAGGGTTGTGGGGTGGGTAGGGGAATGGGAAAAATGAGAATTAAATCGTGTCATATACTGGTACAAGTTCCCAACATTGATTGTGATCATGATTTGTATAAACAATGTACCAATAAAGATAAAAAAAATTTTTAAAAAGGCTGGGGATGAAGATCAGTGGTAGAACACCTCTACTTCCCAGTACCCAAAAACCCAAACCAAAGCAACAAAGAGAAACAGGGCCAGCGTCGCCTTCCCTCCTGTGTTCTGACTGTCTCCCTGGTCCCGAGGGGAGACTGAACTCGGCTGTCTGAAGAGCAGACCCGCCTGACCGCCCTCCTGGCCCATCGTCATCCCAGGTCGCTTACTGGGACTTCCCTAATGACCTCTCAAACTTTGTCTTCCCCTTTCTCCCCTCAGGGCAGCGCAATCTAAGACTACACATGTAATTCTACAAACTTTTTGCCATTGTCAGTTTTTGCTTTCTTTTGGTGGCACTAGGGATTGACTCAGGGTATTTGCGCTGAGCTATATCCCTAGCTATTTTTAGTTTTTGAGACACAGTCTTGGTAAACTGCACAGATTGCGCTTGAATTTGTGACCCTCCTCCCTCAGCTTCCCAGAGTGCTGGGATGATAAGCATGCACCATCGTGGTTTAGTTTCACCAACACGATTTTTCCCACGGTCAGTATTTTTTTTAATCCTCAAGGTTTGACAACACGTTCTTTAGTGAGTCTTTCACCATTTATTCATTCAGAACAAGTTTTACTAAGCACCAGTCTGTGTTATATTTCCTGATACGAGGAAACATTTGAGTAGAAGGTCGATACTGTGTACTAAAAGGGTAGAGGCACAGGTTGGCTGGGCCTGTGCGGTCCAGCCCCTCCCTTCAACAATCCTACTTCTCCACGAACCTAGCCGAGGGTCAGTTCTTCCATGAGATTTGTCCTGCTCCTCAACAGCAGTGATACATTTCCCATCTCCAGCCAACCACATGTTGGTTTTTCCTCTACCTAGTTTTAGCTGATTTTTAGTTGCTTGCATTCCGTCATTAAAGGGCAGAAAGGACCTTGGCTCCCTTCACTTCTCTCTGATTTCATGCTCCCTAGCACCACAGAGCAGCTAGCTGTCCAGCCAAAATTTGAGCATGTTTCTGCCACAGAGGATGGAAGCCTGCAAAGGACCTTCTCACACCTTTGGACTAGGGACAAGTTTGTTCACTTCTGGTTTCCTCTTGGATCTGTAATATGTATCACGTTTTCCTCAATATCTCTATCAGTTTCTCTGTCTCTTAAATATATTTTATTCTGGGGCCGGGGATTTAGCTTAGTGGTTCCTGCATCTGCCTAGCAAGAGCAAGGTCCCCGGTTCTATCCCTAATAACCACATACCATAATGCAGGGTGTGGTGACTCATGCCCACCAGCAATCAGTACCACATACCACAGTGCGGGGCGGGGCAGCTCATGCCTGTCATCCCAGCACTCAGGAGGCAGAGGCAGGAGGATTGCTGAGTTCAAGGATTGCCTGGGCCACTTTGAACTACAAAGTGGGACACTGTCTTAAAAAAAAAAAATCCATCTATATAGATTCTAGATGGCTAGCGGTTTTATTTAGTTGTTTTCTGCAGTGCTGGGGATGGAACCCCAGGCCAGTGATCTCCAGCCCTTTACCCACAGCGCTGAGGCACACCCCAATAAAGTGAGGTGCGACCATGCTCCTAGTCAGGGCTCACGTAGGCGTCATACTCTGCAGCTTGTCCTGAGCTTCATCTAATGACATCTGTGGGAGGCTCTACGTCGCTTGGGGGGCTGAGGGTACGGCATTTGCCTAGAAAGCTCAAGGCTCTGGATTTGATCCCCAGCACCACAATAAAATAAATAAAATAAAATAAAATAGTTCATTTTAAATTCCATTTTTAGGAAAGTATATTAAGGAAATAATCAGAAGTGCTCAAATAAAAAAAGAAAGAAAGGAAAGAAGGAGAAGGAGGAGGAGAAGAAGAAGAAGAACTTTGAAAATATTCCTGGAGGACACACTAATGAGTGAAATAAATAGATCACAGATAGGCAAATACCGGATCTTTTCTTTGATATGAACACCTGTAGATGCAAATGAGGTCTAGAAAGTGTGACAGTTTTTGTAGAATGGGAAATTTCCAAAGCAAATTTGGTGTGGGGATGTAATGAGGGGAAGGAATAAATACGATTCTGAAAGAAAATAAATGAGCATGTATATAGGGGGTGGGGAGGTGTGGGTGGGTGGGGATATGGGTAAAAATGAGAATTAACTTGTGTCATATATTGGTACAATTTCCCCAATGTTATGTGTGATTGTAAGATGTATATAAATTGTACCAATAAAGAATCCAATTTTTAAAAAATGTGGTGTGTCTAGCAAGACCTATCTGAAATAAAACAAAACAAAGTTTTTTTTTTAAAAAAAAAAACCATGTCTTATAATCAGAGGCATGTTTAGATCAGTTCTGGTATATCTACCCCATGGAACACCAAGCAACCACTAGAAACTATGGTGGGTTATGAAATTGTCTCTAATAAAACTTTATGTGAAAACAGACCAAATGAATTCCACGAAGCTCAGTGACGCTGATCCTCCTGGCTCCTCTTCCTGTGTGGGGGTCGTACTTCCGTTTCTGTGCACCGTCTGTCCGTCTCAGATAACCTCCTGCCACAACTCCAGATTCTGTGCTGTCCTACTCCTGCTGTGGGGTGGTTTGCGGTTTGGGTTTCATGATTTGCCGGACTAATTCTGTATCTAATCCCCATCTACCTTCCTTCCTCCCGGTTTTAATCCCTGCTTTCCGAAGCCTGGATCCCCAGGGTCCCCTCCGGGAGACGCGTCCTTAGTGGTCGGCCAGTGATGGGCCAGACCAAGCGCGAGCACTTGGAGCCTGGAGAGGTTCTGGGGGCGCCCGGTCTATTCCAGCTTTCATCCCGCATTCCCAAGGCCTCACGCTCCCTCAGGCTCCTTGGACACACAGCCTCGTGCAGGGGCACAGCCTCCCCAACCCCCAGGGGTGACGCTGCGTCTCGTTAAGGCTCATAGTTTCCCCGAATCTTCCTGCTCAGTTGCTGGCTGCTTTGTGTGCTGGGCTGTGGCGACCCCCGATCTCTGCCGAGAGCCCAGGGCGCTGCAGTGGTGGCTGCGGTGAGACATGGGAGTCTCTGCTCGGGGAGGGGGGACAGAGCTGGGGGGGAAGCGAGGTGGGGTGGGCACAGCCCTGGCCTGACACCGCCGATTTCCACTCCTCTGAGAATCCAGTGTGTGTTCTGGGGTACGCGCGTCTCAATGTGCTGCATCCCTTTAATTTGCAACTTAAACTTTTCTGACGCATCAATTTTCTCATTGCTTTTTAGGGTTAAGGATTAGCCCGGCTCCTTACTTACTTGGTCCGTTATACTGGCGAGAAGCTGGATTTGCAGATGCAGCTACTCCTGGAGGGACCTTCCTCACCAGGTGGAAACCCCAGGGGTCACCCCAGGGGACCGCTGCCTTCCACCCAGAATCTAATGGTGCTGCCTTCGGGGTCCTCGCGCTTGTTGGCTTTTTGGACGTTCCCGAGGTTATGACCATTGAAACGGCCGCTGAAGCTATGGAGCACTGCATGGGACTGACGAGCTCCGCAAGACACACTGCAGCGCGCTCTCCTAGTACTCGCAGCCGGGGTCACAAGTGCTGAGATGTTACAGCGTCTGACAACGGTGCCGCCATCGGCCCCGACCCCGAGTGGAGATGGACGGAGAGAGCTGCTCGGCCCCTCCGAGCCGCAGTCCAATTCTAACGCGCCACCCCAGACAAAAAGAACCGGTATCTGCTCAGAATATAGCTGGGGGGGGGCGCTGGAGAAGCTCAAGTGTTCAACAAGGTGCCTCTCAGCACCCGCCAGACACTACAGTCGTGGAGGGACAGCAAGGAGACGTGGACATGTGGACACCCAGGCTGGCTACCCAAGGCCAACCAGGGGGAGAAGGGCAGGAAGCGGGGCAGAGGGCTTGTGTGCTTTGCTGGGGAGTTTGAGTCTTCTCCTCGGGTGAAGAGGGTGGGAGGGAGGGAAAAGGAATTAGGAAGATAATGACATAAAGGAGAGGGTAGCTTTCAGAGTTTAGAGTGACAGAGTTGGCCAGTCATGCTGGTAGTACACACCTGTACTCTCACCATTCAGGAAGCTAAACCAGGATTGCTAGGAATTTGAGGCTAGCCTATCTCAAAGGTGTGTGTGGGGGGGGGGGTGGCCACGGTCTAGTTGTGGAAAAAAAAAATTATAGGCAACTAGTATGTAAAAGGAATGAAACAGGACTACAAATGAGTTGAGTATAGAAGCAACAACTGACTCAGTGGAAGAGAACATGGTTTCAGTAGCATTTCAACTGGGCCTTGCAAAGTAAATGGATTCTCACAGGGAGGAACAGGAAAGCGTGGGTGAGCAATTCAAGTTTTCTGACCCTCACAAAACTGTCCACAAACAAGGCCGGGGATTTAGCTCAATGGTTCCCTGCCTGCCTCACAAGCACAAGGTCCCTGGTTTGATCCCCCGTAACCACATACAATACTGGGCATGGTGACTCACACCCACCAGTAATCAGTACCACACACCACAATGCTGGGCATGGTGGCTCGCGCCTGCAACCCCAGCACTTGGGAGGCAGAGGCAGGAGGGCTGCTGAATTCAAGGCTTCCCTGGGCTACCTACTGAGCTCAGGGCCAGCCTGAACTACAAAGCAAGACTGTGTCTTTAAAAAAAAAAAAATCAAGTGAATCAAAAATGCTAGGGGGCCTGGTAGTGCAGGAATCTAATCCTAGCACTCTGGGAGGCTGAGGCAGGAGGATTGCAAGGTCAAGTCCACTCTGGACAGCAATTTAGTGAGCCCTATTTCAAAATAAAAAAGTAAAAGGAACTGGTAAAGTAGCTCAGTGAGAAGGTCCTAGATTCAATCCTCCATACCAAGGAGTTTCAATCATCCATACTAATGGAAATCTAAATTCACCAAACTAAAGCTTGAAGCTTATGCCTTTTCTCAGTTTTTTATTTCCACTCTGCAGAACTCCAAAACTCTGTTAGAGGAACTTTAATTAGCTTCATTATAAAATTTCCATTGCATATAAGAGTATAAATAATTTCACTCTAATGCCCTCATTTGAATCTGTAGCTGAAAGCACTGTTAGAAATAATCTTTTCAGGCACTTCCTTGGCAAGTTGAAGGAAAACAAAATGCGTATTACTAATCAAGTCATTAATGGGCTTTAGCTGTGAGGGAGAGACAACATACAGATAAGAAACACACAATAATAAAGATTAAAAATATTTTATTTAAACTTTTCTTCATAAACACTTTTAACATTTTTTCAATTTAAAAACAGAATGGATAGCATAAACATGTTTGAATAGATTATATCCACGGCTTGGGAAAAATTACCTGACAAAAATGTAAAGGCTTTCAAAACAGATATAAAAGGCAAACCTTAAATTGTTCTAAGATTTTTATATTGGCCCTAGGATTATTTGACTACTGGCCCAAAATGTACCTAAAGGTCAAAATATTTTTCTATAGACAAAGTATGCCCAAGAGGTACGGGGCACATACAAGTTAGGTAGAAAGTAACCTCTCTGATCACCACTCGGGAACATTCTTCCAGAAAGTGAACACCCAACCCTTGCCGGTATACTGATAAATAAAACTTTAACCCACTTGTTCCCGAAGATGTACAAACAACATCCAAAAATTTTAAGGGGGAACAAAGCTGATGGCATTCTCTCAACGTTACTCATGTAATATTGGAGGTTCACTGCTATACTGACAGGATATGATTTCCATGAACTTATCTATTCCAGTCTATGCCTATTGAATATTTGACTTTATAAACTCTCAATAAACTTCAGGACTTTTAATTTTAAGATAAATCTCTTTTTAGAAGATATTTATTCCCAAACCGACTCTAAATGTGACTGAACAAATGTATGATCTCTAAAAATGTTCAGAATAAAAAAATCAAAAATGTGTAGTAGGCAAACAAGAAAACTGGCACTAGCAGTTTTACTGCCATATAGCCCTCAATTATATCTAATTTACACTATATCTATGCTGTTTTACTTTAGTCTAAAACTTTAAATTACGTATTCTCAAAAGAGCTAGTCTCTTCTGAGAGATAGCTTATAAACTGAAAGAACAATTTATATTATAAACTGAAATGTTATGACCTACACCCACATATACATATATAAAAATAGTCCCACTGAACGTCTGACATGTTTAGATTATGCAGCTCAAATAATTTGTTATAAAATATTTTAAAGCTTAGTTTCATGTAATTAAGACAAAACTCTCCATGTTTACCACTTCTCCCCACACAATTGTGTGTCCTTTACTATGATGCAAGCAGGCTTCCCAGAATGAGGTGTCCGAAGGTGCTGCTCTAGAAAAGGTAAGCGAAGGGCTCAGTCAGTATTTCACAACAAGTAACACGCACACAGGGCACAGCACAAAGGAGGAGACGCAGAGAAAGCTGTGTCAAGAAAAGCTAGTCATTCTAGTCATTAAGCTTTGCTTTTTAAAACCAGTAGCATTTTTTTTTCTAATACAAAAACCTTCCATGTAAGAATCTTGCATTATCTGAAAAAGCTGTAGTGCAAGGATTTTCTTTAAAACCAAACTTAGGTCAAAGACACAGAAGAGAATAAACAGTACTAATTAAGATGACATTAACACAGATCTGCCATTTTTGTGAAATCTGGCATTTAAAATGTAAAATGAAAGTAACACACAAAAAGATCATAATAGTTATAACTGTATAGTTTTCAGATCTCTTACTGAATTTAAAAAACTATGTATACAATGCATATAAACAAAAATGGTTCCAAATGAAGCACACAAAAAATAAAAACATATTCTATGAAAAAAAAATTCCATAGTTTAGTATAACAAAAATAAATCTCTTGCAGCAAATACACCATTATTTTAAAAGGGAATGTAAGTTAATCACGGACTTAAAATAATCTAAATTAGAGCTACATATAAACAGAAAGGCTTTCTCATACATTCAGAACTCAAGCAACAGCAACTATTCTTAAAGCTCACAACTGATTACAGCTAACATCAGGGTAGACATGACTTACGTGAAGCTGAACCCAGAGTTAGTTCAAGTTACAATTTCATTAATTTTATGAAACACAAACGTTGACCTTGGCCTTGCATCTCTAAAATGGAGGACCAAGAATATTCAACTGTTCACTCAGATGCTCCCCCCGCAGGAGTTATGAAGCTGTATCTAAGCAGTTAAAGAGAACCACCACTGGAGTGTAAAGCCTTTTGTACGGTACCCTGTCTGCGATGGCTCGTTCTTGGTCTTTTCCAGCAAAAGACATCAATAAGGAAAATAATGAAGACGTTATTTTCTTTATGTAAAAGCAGGAGCACACATACAAAATCTTAAACAAACTAATTTATTTTAGAAATTAAATGGCTAGCCCAATTCCCACTTTTCAAAAGTAAAATAACTGCTGGGTACAATGGAACACGCTTGTAATCCCAGAACTTAGGAGGCTGAGACAGGAGGATTATGAATTCTAAACCAGCGCAGGCTACACAGCAACACCCTGTCTCAAAAAAAAAAAAAAAAAAGAAAGAAAAAAATCCAAAACCCCATACAAACAAAAAAGCCAAAACAAAACAGCAAAAAACAAAAGTAAAATAATGAATAGTTAAAACAAAAAAGTAAAATAATATTTTTGAAATGCAGGAAGAGATTTTTGGCCACATTCCATGAAAAACTAAGATATCAAGTCTCATTTTTATCAATTATAAGTAAATGAATAAACACTTAATGAAAATTAAAATTTCATAAAAGTTGGGTAGGGTGGAACACACTTGTAATCCCAGCAATTTGGGAGGCTGAGGCAGCAGGTTCGCTGTGAGTTTGAAGCCAGTCTGGGCTACAAAGTGAGTTTACAGTGAGTTCAAGGCCAGCCTATACTACATTACTGAGACTTTGTCTCAAAAGGCTAAAAAAAATTAAATTTCATACACAGGCATTATTATTAACTTGCTTTCTAAAACCAATGCCAATGTTTTTTAAGCTACTTGTGTACCTGATTAAGCCAAAAAACCTCCAAATTTTGGTATTTTAAAATTAAGTTTTATTTTAAAGTCTAATTGAACACCCAAAAAGCCCCTCCCCCCAAAAAACAAAGTCTTCACATTCCATAATTTAATTCTTCCAATTTATGTTCAATGGCGGCAGCAGCAAAAAAAGAAACTAGAAAATTTATACAACAGCAGCCACATAGAAGGCCTTGCAATATTGCACCAATATCCTAAGACCTGGCAAGTTTTGCCAATGTAGATCTAGTCTGTATCAAACATAGACTACTTACTAGAAAATACATCTGCTTGTATGATCCACTCTTGCTTAATTCTGTCATCTGTATTTTCTTCTCTCATGAATAGGGTTGAAAGGTGCAGTTAATTCTAAAACATCTATTCTACTGCTTTCAAACAGCTACTCTTGATCCATTCTGAACTTCCTGGTTACTATCCTTCATGCTAGTAGCTTCTGGTAAATAAAACAAATCCTGAGGGCCATATCCCTAGTGCCACTGAATATTCTGTATGAAGTAAATAAGCAGATATAACCAGTAACATTGTAATTCTCTTTCTTACCTTTTAAGTCAAAACTGAGCTCAAACTTCCTAAAAGTTGCTACCTTCCAGTCAGTAACAGATGCAGCAGCCTTGCTGAGTGTGAAGAGTGGGAGTTGCACTTACTTTTAAGGGGCATTTAGGAGTCTGGCATTACCTAAATTCTCTTTAAAAGTGCTTGCATGCTGCAGGGTCAGATTCAGAGCTTCCCATATAACACTCCGATTCTCACTAAAAACAGGACAACACTAAACAGACTGCAAAGAAAAACATTCCCAAAAAGAAAAGACATCAGTAAGGAACACTAACATTTACTCTTGAAGATAAAGCATAAAATGTTAGTTTTCTCAAAAATCCATACATATTTCAGGAATATGAGGAGATCAAATATTACTGAATCTGTATGGACTGAAGACTGGCTACTTTAATACCAAACGAGGACTCCAGTTATTTTAACTTTCTAAAAATGTTCATACATGAAAACACGTCACATCCAAAATTCAACAAGTATGGCGGACTGTGTGTGCAAGTGTACTAGCTTAAAAATATAGAACCCTAGCCACGCATAAAAGGGATGTGCCTTAGATATTTATAGGGTGTATGCGAGTATGGATATGCTTTCACTAACACATTGCAGGTAAGAGAAGGCAGCTTAGAAATAGTGTTCTGAATATAAAAAGTTAATTTTGTAGAAAATTTATATTTTTGCATTTTCAGCAAAAAGCCATGCAAAAAGGTCAAGAGTTTTAAACTTTTAAATAATAAAACCAAAACATATAGTAGACTAAACACTCAAATTAACGTTCAAGAAGGTTTCAGATAGAGAGGAACTGAAATCACATCCAGTGACACTTATTGGGTCTTCTCTTAGAAGATGCAGGACTCCTACGCTAACATTGGAAAGAAATGTTTAAAGCAGAAAATCAACTTCCCAGATAAGTGGAGCATTCTATTACACGCTTCTGGAAGTAGTTTCAAGAGCTAGCACTTAGAATGAACTTATTGCATGAATTTGAGGCCACTGAAAAGAAAAGAGGGATGCTAGCACAGAATGAAAACTTCTTACGATATTAGACCAATGGCTTTGATAGTAAAACTGGTGAGGTTTTTCTTTATGTTTTTTACTGAACTACTTTATCACAAACAAATGTTTTGTTTGCTTCTTTTTTCTTTTCAGGGAGAAAGATGTCATCAGTTGCAACGCCTGACCTCATCGAGTACATAGTCCGGAAAATGCAGGTTGCACACTTGTAAGCCATCTAACTTGCAGGGCATCCGCGGGTACTCATCTTCCTTCCACTTGTTTTCATCTGGATCGAACGTGAGAATGGAATCGCTGTAATGACCATTATAACAAAGGCCGCCAAGAACCATTATTTGTTTGTCCAGTACAGTCACACCATGGCCACTTCTACCGATCGGCATGGATGCCAAGATGGTCCACTGATCAGTCTCTGGGTTGTACACTTCTGTGGAAGGGCAGCCCTGAGATTCAAAAGAGGCCCTCAAGATCACACAGACACCACCGAAAACATAAAGCTTGCCATTGTAAGAGATCATCTTGTGAAAGCATCTTGCGTAATTCATCTTGCTCTTATTTTCCCAGCAGTTGGTAACCACTTGAGTTCTCCTGGTCCGTTGCTCTATGGTACCTTCTTTACTGGGGTCAAATACGCACACCTGTTTAGAGGTGGAAGATGAGGTGATTCCGCCAGTGATAAACAGCTTGTTATTGAGCACTGTCCCTTCATGTCCATATTTGTTAACTGGATAAGGGTCTACAAATTCCCACTTATCATTGGTGATGTCGTATCTCTCTGTTGAATAGAAAGTCTCATCTCTGGTTCTGCCTGCTACAGCATAAATGAACTTCCCAATAACACCAACTGCAAATTCTGAACGTGGGACAGACATGTCCGCCATTCGCAGCCAAGAATTCTGTCGTGGGTCATATCTGAACACTTTAGAAGAGGCATGGAATTCGCCATCCGGACCCAGTTCTTCCCCACCTAGTAGGAACACGAAGTTATTGATGATAGCAAGGCAGTCTGGCCGCAGAGGTACTTGTGGGCCCTCCAATTCCCACCAGACCCTTGGTTTCTTTAAGAGAAGTATTTTACTGTTAACCATGCTATGTCCAATCATTCCTCGGAATACTGTAGTTTGGGGTTTGGCAGAACGAATACGGCTTGATTTCATGTCCAACAAAGGCTGCTGATGTATATTCTGAAAGTAATTCAATGCTTGGTCAACTTCATAGCGCAGCTGTCGGGAGTATCTATAAAACTCTGATGTTTTAACCTAAAAATACAAGTAAAAGACTTTAACCAAAAGAAAAAGCATCAATGGCAGACAAAATCTCAAAACCTACTTAAACCATTATGATATTATTTTAGGCTTACTAAAACTGCTTTTCCTAGTAAAATTACCTACTGTTTCCTCTGAAGTTTTAAAGTCATATTTGCTTTTATAACTTATAGTCATCTGTGTATCTATGTATATTCCCAAGCCTTTTAAAAATAAACAAGTATTTGTTTCTTTGTTTTTCTGCTGGGTGTAGTGCCACATACCTATAATCCCAGAACTCTGGGAGGCTCAAACTGGAGGACTGCAAGTTTAAGTCCAGCCTGAGCAAATTAGTGAGAGACCCTATCTTAACATAAAACACTTAAAAAGGGGTCTGAGGATATAGCTTGGTGTGAAGGCTTCAGGTTCAAGCTCCAGTACCACTTCATAAAACTATTCCTCTTTAGCACCAGGTATTTAGCTCAGTGGTTCCGGCGTCTGCTTGACAAGTGCAAGGTCCAATATTCGATTCCCAGTACCACACACCACAGTACCGGGTGTGGTGGCTCACATCTATAATCCCAGCACGTGGGAGGCAGAGGCAGGAGGATTGCTGTGAGTTTGGGGCTTGCCTGAGCTACATAGCGAACTCAGGGCCAGCCTGAACTACAAAGCGAGCCTCCGTCTCCAAATCTAAAAAAAAAAAAGAAAAAAAAATCCTCTTTGAAAAAACAGTTACTATACTCGTTTTCCTAATTAAAAAGAATTAAAGAATATTAAGTGACTTTTCCAAATTGTTTATATAACTAACATTGGTAGAAATGAAATCTGAACCTAGAAACCAGGACAACTTTTCTCCAAAGCACCTTCAATTTTGAGTAAGCTACAGAACACAGCTTCCATTATTCTTCAAACAAAATCTTTAAAAGACATAGTCATTTACTAGAACACTTAACATGTTCAATGAATGAGCCTTATGACTTCTTTCAAAGAAAAGAATCTGTAACTGCTCTTAACAAAAAGAATCATATGGATTTCAATGGTTGGCCATACAGCTCAGTTCCTCCTAGCAAAATAACAACTGTGGAAAAACTCAGCAAATAATGAGTAACAGCAAACAAATTATTTCAATAAAACAATAAAAAGACTATATTGCCACATGACAGATACCACTTTACTATTACTTCTATCCTCTACTACTTGTACATCATGCAAACTTAAAGAACTGAGGAAAAAAGTGAGTGTCAATCTCTTAAAGAAGCCATGGAATTCTGTTCAGGAATTCTGCTAAGGATAACAATTATTTACTAATACAGAATGGTGTTCTGTATATTCATCTTCTAAAGGGCAACAGTACTCCAGCACTCTTCCAATTAAAAATTTTATATATGCTTGCTTTACCAGTAATTCTCTCTGGAATTTCACAAACATTTCTGCGTTCCTTGTATTTTGTATACTTATATAAATATGTATGTTTATAAAAACAGAAAAAAAATAGTTCTTGCCACTTAAAAAATGGGTCTCAAAGGACTAGGGATGTAGCTCAGTGGTAGAACTCTTGCCTGGCATGTGTAAACCTTCTGATCCCTGCACTGAAAAAAAAAGGGAGGGGTCATTGTTTTCACCAGTAGGAATAAGTATCTTCTCATATTCTCCTTTCCATTCAGTTCTTCTATTGTTTTCTTCTTTTGTCTTACTAATGTAGTTCAGACTGGCCTTTAACTCACTATATAGCCCAGGTTGGCCTCAAACTGGCACCGATCCTCCTGCCTCAGCCTCCCGAATGCTAGGCTTACAGGCATGCACTACCAGGTCTGGCTCTATTAATTCTTTAATAGTTGCCTTGGCTACTCTTCTCTTTTTCTTATTGACCTGTAGGAACTACAAGGCAATACTCTGCAAAATCATCAAGAATCATAAACCACAAATTAAACATTTAAGTGCCTACTGCGCACAGCCAGTGGTCTGAGAGCTACACAGGTTTTCAAGCCATAGCATCCTGTCCAGCATAGTTATCAAGCACCATGTCAAGCAGCCTAATATGGTGATTAACAATTTACTTTAGCGAATTTCTCACTTTGAGACTCTCAAAGTCAGCTGTACAATCTTAGAAATGTAATTCAATATCCTAAGCCCATTTCCTCACCTGTTTTCATTGAGCTAACAATAGCATTCATGTGACAAGAGACAAATAAGATACTCCAGGTGGGAAGGATTTAGTCTGGTGTCTGCCATGTGGCAGTGTGCAAAAAAAAAAAAAAATTAGCTATTAGGTCCTATTACTGACCTAGGACATTTGTGAAAATGTCACTCAGCCTAAATCAATGCATGTGATAACTTCTTTGTTAAGGCTTTCATAAAGTAAAGGAGAAATGAGAGAAACTAACTTTGGTCCCAATCCTTGCTAATAAAACATAATTGCTAATGTCTAACAAGGAGGAGGCTTTAGAGAAAGCAGCCATGTTGTTGGAGATCAAAAAATGGAGAAAAGTGCACATAAGAGATAGGCAGATTTCAAGTTTCTTAGAAGAAAGATCAGTTCAAAGATCAGACACTGCAGAAAGAAGCTCAAGAAGCTGGGAAGCTCTTGCAAGTATAATGCTAACTGCATGACTGCAAAATACACTGATGAGGGAAAAGAAAGTAAAAAAATCTCATGTGCTGCATGGACAGCTTTCTCCATCTCAGATGTTAAAAATACCTTACAATAGATGGTTAAAAAAAAAGGGCACATAAGCCGGGCGTGGTAGCTCATGCCTGTAATCCCAGCACTCGGGAGGCAGAGACAGGAGGACTGCTGAGTTCCAGGCTTACCTGGGCTACATAGTGAGCTCAGGGCCAGCCTGAACTGCAAAGCGAGACCCTGTCTCAAAAAACAAAAAACAAGCAAACAAAAAAGGGCACATAAAACAAATATAAAGAGTGAAATACAGCTGTAAGAATAGTGAATGAAGCAAAAGACACAGGATGAACTATAGTTTTACAAGTACCAGACACTGAATAAATGGATTTTAGAGGTCAAAGAAAGTAGAGGAAAAAGTGAAGCTTCCTCCTTCATGAAGGGGTTAATGTAGTATTAACAAACAACAAAGAGAAACAGCTTTACTCCTATTTTATTTCCATCTCCAGCATTGTATTATTATTTTTTTTCCAATCTGAAGATCAAATACAGTTTTTTTTGTTTTGTTTTTTTTTGAGACAGGGTCTGGCTTTGTAGTTCAGGCTGGCTCTGAACTCACTATGTAGCCCAGGTAAGCCTCGAACTCAGCAATCCTCCTGTCTCTGCCTCCCGAGTGCTGGGATTACAGGCATGAGTCACCATGCCTGGCACTGTGGTATGTGGTATTGATTGCTGGTGGGTGTGAGTCTCCATGCCCAGCATTGTATGTGGTTACCGGGGATTGAACTCAGGACCTTGCGTTTGCGAGGCAGGCGCCGGAACCACTGAGCTAACCTTCCAGCCCCAAATACAGTTATTTAGAAGAAACTTAAATCCAAGATGGCTGAGGAAAAAAAAAAAAACTACCTAGTTTTTCATCAGCTTCAAGTAATTTGATCTCATGAACCATGTTCTGGGATCCTGACAAGCATCACAGATAAAACTGCTTAATTGCTTTCTGCTATCTGTGTGGAATCGCGAAGAACAGAAGAGGACTATACACCAGGCACAGTTCCCAATTATAGACTTGTTAGTCTGAGATGGATCCTGGATTGTTTAAAAATAGGTCCTGAAAATAAGAAAGTACCACATGCTAGGAGACAGCACAGACTCACTGGCTAATGCCAAGACTGACCCTATTTCCTGTTTAATTTTTCATGATATACCAGCACTGATAAGAGAATGTGAGACCCTGTAACTTCAGCAAAACAATCAATGAAATCTAATATGAAGAAAAGAAATACCAGGGACCCGTGAACCACCAGAAATTGTAGCAGTAACTGCATGTTAAGTCATTTGGAAGGGCTAGGTGAGACAACAGGAAATCCAGTTTCTAACAGGTGTTATGGGGATCCACAAACTCCAAATGTGGCACTTTAACTAACTCTGTCCTCAATATGAATGAATAATGTGATGTGGCAGCCTTAGGACCTAATAAAACCATGGACTGAACTTTTAAAATAGACAACCCCTCTCTCTCCACTCAGGTAAAGAGCACAATCATGGCAATGTTTTGCTCCATCATAACATTTTTCACACTCACATAAACTAGCAGACACATATGAATGAGTGAAGAGACTGAAAGGAAGAATAGCTGAACAGATGAGGAAAGTCTCCACCTATGAGGAAACTCAAGCAAAAGATGGCAGTTGTTTCCAGGACAGTAACTAGAAGTTAGGAAGAAAGAGTTTCAGCCATTGTAAGATAAAGCTCTGTAATTAAAAATGCCAAGAAAATAGATGGTCATTGTATTAATATGTGTAAGTGCACAAAAACTAGAACAACTCAAACTATCAATAAGATATTGGTTGAATAGACATTGGTTGAATAACATATGCAGTCACTAAAAAGAATGATCTTAATCCATATGTACTGGCACAGATGTTCAAAATGCTAAAGGGAAAAAACTGCAGTACACATAATCTCAAAAATTAAAAATAAGCAGTTTTGCATAGCTGGCAGCATTCATGGCGGGGGGAAATCTGTACACACATACAATATAAGCTGTTAGGGACTTGCCCCTCCTCAGTCCTATACAGGTCAGTATTGGGGGATCCCAGAGGGACTATAATGCTCTTTTTTTTTAGATAGTCTTACTTTGCAGTTCAGGCTGGCCCTAAACTCACTATGTAGGACAAGTTAGCCTCGAACTCACAGCAGTCTTCCTGCCTCTGCCTACCTAGTGCTGGGATTAGAGGCATGAATCACCAACCCCAGCATTGTGGTATGTGGTACTGGGATCGAACCTGGAACCTTGTGCTTGCCAGGCAGATGCTGGAACCACTGAGCTAAATCCCCAGCCCCTCTAACTCTCTTCTGTAATCAGTGAAAAGGCTATAGGCACATTTTCCTCAAGTCAGGGACTACCAGCCTGTAATCAGCAGGTCTGCTCCTGGAGGTGTCTGTGAGTGACCACCTGAAAACTAAGCAGATGCTTGTCATAGCTTCCACCTGCCAACCTATATGCCAGCAGATCCCAGGAAGCTGGTCCTGGGTCACTTCCCAGCTTTCCACTACCCACTGATCTTCTGCTTCCTCTGTCCCCTCCTTATTCATGCTATTGTACTTCTTTGAAATCTGGCTTCTGAAGAGTTTACAAGAATCATTCCAACCCCATGTTAAAAGTCCAACTCCATGTTATATATCTTTACCCAGTCTGTTAGACCTCTAAGCTTCCAGTAACAGAAGTGGCTTTTCAGATAGCTGACTGTTCCATCAAAGATCTTCCAACCAAAGAAATTTAGCTATCTCTACCAAGCCTAATTCTTTTTTTTTTTTTTTTTTTTTTTTTTTTTTTTTTTTTTT
>PVIC010029785.1:0-22266 GCA_004025085.1 Thryonomys swinderianus
AAGTCCCTGGCTCAAAAAAGACATTAAAAAAAAAAACTCGTGTGTTACAAATACTGGCTTTTTAAATTTTGTGGTGCTGGGGATGGAACCCAGGGCATAGTGGATGCTAGTAACCTGCCAGATATTGACTTTTTGCCTATCATGTTTTTCTGTTTTTTGTACTGGAGATTAAATGTGGGACCTTGTGCTTGCAAGGCAGGTGCCAGAACCACTAAGCTAAACCGCTGGCCTTTTATTTGAGACAAGATCTTGTAGTCGAGGTAGCCCAGAATGGCCTGGAACTCAGAACCCTCCTGGCTCAGGCTCTCAGTGCTGGGAGTACAGGTTTATGCCATAATGCCCAGCTTCCTTTGTAGGTCTCATTAATACACCACTTATGCTTTCATCTAATTTTGTACGCTATCCCTTCAATTCAGATAGTCTCCGCCGCAGCCTGTGTTGGGGAGCCAAGCTACAGAGCCCGCAGTTACTTCCTCATCCTCAAGATTTTGCTAAATTGCTCAGACAGGCCTCGAACACCTCCTGCTCTTTCTGCCCCAGCCTTTCAAGTGGTAGGATAACAAATGTGCGCCACCACGTCCGGCTTCAAATACTGTTTTTGTTTTGAGACTGGGTCTTGCCCTGTAGTTCAGACTACCTTTGAACTATGGGCTAGCCACGAACTCATGACAACGCTCCTGCCTCAGCCTTACGAGGGCTGGGATTACAGACATGCGCCACCACGGTCGGCTCCACTAGTGCACTTTAAAGCTGTTTGTGGTCGCTTAATTTTTTTCAAACAAAACAGGAAGTCCCTTTCTATCTGCGGCGCCAACACAACCCCTCCCCCGCGCCACCCTCCCCACCCGATCTCGCCCAAGTTCCAGGTTACCACAGGAAAGAGGATTGACGTCACCTACGGCTACCGGTCAGTACCGGCGTTGCTAGTGAAGGGAGGAGCGAAGCCGCTTGGCCCCAACTACGCATGCGTTCCTCGTTTCATCCCTCCCCAGCTACAAATCTCCTTCCGGCTGGTGCTTTTCCGCCGCGACCTCTCGCTTAATACCAAAGCAACTGTTCCTTGAAGGAGGGGACTAGGAAAGGCTTCAAGCAGTGTCAGCCAACCACACGGAAGCATGACGCAACGGGATTGATTGACTCTACCAACTGCGGCCAATGAGAGCACCCTTCGTCTCTGCGTCATAGACTCTGCCCCACCCCATCCCCCCCTTCCTGGCCTCCAAGCTTAGTCGCGCAGTAACAAATGAAGACCGCGCTGCGACACCTCTGGGCTCCGCCGCCATTTCCTCGCCGGGCCTAACGGTTCGGCCAATCCCAGCGCGCACCAAGAAGCACGAACGTTCCGCCAATCGCAGGCCTCAGCCCCGCCGCCCCAGCCCGCCCCCGCGGCGCCCTCTCTCCTCCCTCTTTGTGCGTCTCGCGCCGCCGCCCGCCGCGTGAGAGGACTGGGTTTGCGCGCTCCGCGGCAGCGCGGTTGGGCCCCCTCCCTCCCGGAAGGTTCGCGAAGAAGCCGCTACCGCCAAGCAAGAGCCGGCGCCGGCGCCGGTCCCTGGGGGCGTCATGGCGACCGGAGCGAATGCCACGCCGCTGGGTAAGCTGGGCCCCCCCGGCCTGCCCTCACTTCCCGGACCCAAGGGGGGCCTCGAGCCGGGGCCCCGGCCGCCGCCCCCGGCCACCAGCGGGCTTGGGGCTCTGGCTGCCGCCTTCCCCTTTGCGGCGCTGCCTCCGCCGCCTCCGCCTCCCCCGCCTCCCCAACAGCCGCCGCCACCGCCGCCGTCCCCAGGCGCCTCGTTTCCGCCGCCGCCGCCGCCCCCCGCGCCGCCGCTCTTCCAGCGCGTGTCGCCGCCGCAGCCAGCGCCGCGTCAAGACCAGCAGCCGGGCCGGGCCGGCGGCGGAGGAGGTGAGTCGGGCCGAGAGCGCGAGAAGCGTCGCGCGGACGGGCCCGGCCAGCGACGGGGTGCGCGGCGGCGGCGACGGAGGCTGCCCGGGGGCGCGCGCCCGCGCGCCCGGGGAGGTCCAGGCGGAGGCGCCTCAGGGCGCGCGCGGCCCGCTGCGAGGGACACGAGTGCGCACGCGCGCTGGGGGAGGGGAAGCGGAATGGGAGCGTGTGTGCGCTGCGCAGGCGCAGCGTGGTGGTAAGAGCTTGGCTCGACTCCAAAAGTCGGTGGATGCTCTCGGTTGCCCTTCTGCCAGCTTTTGTAGCGTATCCAGTGGTGGACACAAATGCTAGATGTAGTTGCTCGAAGAGTGTGAGAGGGTAAACTGACGATCTAGAGCAGTTCCTTTCTTGGTTTTGTAGAAATGTGGAAGGTAAATACAAAGAGTGCATTTATAATAGGCTTTATACTGTTTTTCAGGGAAGGTTTCGCTGTGTAGTTTAGGCTGGTCATGAACTTTTGTGTATCCCAGACTGGCCTGGAACTCAAGGGCGATCCTCCTGTCTCAAGTCCCCCCAGTGCTGGTATTACAGGTGTGCCCCACCGTGCCCAGCTGACAGGGTTTTGAATATAATAAGATGAAGAGGTTGGAAGCTTTAAGATGATGGTTGGGTCCCTTTTTGGCTTTTAACTTCCCTCTAGAGTTTTGGGTCTGCCCAACTTCTTCACTTCTTTAAAAGGTTTTTTTTTTTTTTTTTTTATGTTGGACTTGGAACCTTGGGAAGTAGAAAAATTTGTATGATAAACATAGGGAAATGTATATGTCAGGTGAAGACAGTTCTCATTTTTTCTTTGTGAAATTTAAAAGTTCTGGGCTTTTTGTAGTTGTTGTTGATTTGTTTTCTGTTTTATGGGACGAGGTCTTGTGTAGTTCAGGCTGCCCTTGAACTCACTGTTTATATAGCTCAGTTTGGCCTCATACTCCTTCTTTGGTCTTCCAAGTGCTGAGATTACAGACATAAGCCACTATGCCTGGATACTTTTATGAGTTATAATTCAAAATATCCAACTGACTACCCAGGAAGAATGGATTCTGCTCTTGTCTTTGCTGGTTAAGAAAAAGCTGGTTCTGGTGGAGAATCAGGTTTTTTCATTTAGTGTATAATAAAATATTTAGATGTGTTTACATCTCTTTCAGGAAAGTGATTAGTGAGCAAGAAGGAACTGGGAGAAGCCAGGAGTTACCCATTTTTTTGTTGTTTTGTTTTGTTTTTTGAGATAGAGTCTCGCTTTGTAGTTCAGGCTGGCCCTGAGCTCACTATATAGCCCAGGCAAGCCTCCTACTCAGCAATCCTCCTGCCTCTGCCTCCCGAGTGCTGGGATTATAGGCGTCAGTCACCATGCTCAGCATTGTATGTGGTTACTGGGGTTCGTACTCAGGAGCTTGCGCTTGGAGGCAGGCCCCAGAACCACTGAGCTAAATCTCTGGCCCTTCCCATTGTTGTTTTATAGGTCTAGCCTTGATTGTAAAATCTTACCATTCAAGGTTATCACAGAAGATAAAGTACATATCTCATCAACATTTCCTTTTTTTTTTTTTTTTTTGCTTTTGAGACAGGGTCTCACTTTGTAGTTCAGGCTGGCCCTGAGCTCACTATGGTGCCCAGGCAAGCTGCTGCGAACTCAGCAATCCTTCTGTCTCTGCCTCCCGAGTGCTGGGATTACAAGCGTGAGCCACCATGCCCAGCATTACGTATGCGGTGTTGATTGTTGATGTTCGTATCTCCATGTGGGCCCAGCATTATATGTGGTTACCGGGGATCGAACTCAGGACCTTGCGCTTGCGAGGCAGGCACCGGAACCACTGAGCTAACCCTCCGGCCCTTTTTTTTTTTTTTTTTTTTTTGAGACAGGATCTCCTTTTGTAGTTCAGGCTGGCCCTAAATTCACTATTGCCAATCCTGTCTCTTTCCTCCTGAGTGCTTGGATTACATCCCGCTTTCCCTCCCGCAGCATGCATGCCACCCTCCTGGCTGATTTTTGTGGGGGTTTTTGGTTTGGTTTGGTTTGGTGTTTTTTTTTTTTTTGCTTTTTGAGACAGGGTCTCGCTTTGTAGTTCAGGCTGGCCCTGAGCTCACTATGGTGCCCAGGCAAGCCGCTGCAAACTCAGCAATCCTCTTGTCTCTGCCTCCCTAGTGCTGGGGTGACAGGCGTGAGCCACTACGTCCGGCATTGTGGTATGAGGTGTTGATTGTTGGTGGGTGTGAGTCTCCACGCCCAGCATTATATGTGGTTACCGGGGATCGAACTCAGGACCTTGCGCTTGCGAGGCAGGCGCCGGAACCACTGAGCTAACCCTCCGGCCCCTGGTTTGTTTTTTTTTGAGACAGGGTCTCGCTATGTAGTTCAGGCTGGCTCTGAGCTCACTATGTAGCCCAGGCAAGCCTTGAACTCAGCAATCCTCCTGCCTCTGCCTCCCAAGTGCTGGGATTACAGGCATGAGCCACCATGCCCGGCTTGTGGGGTTTTTTTTGAGGTTGGGTCTTACTGTGTAGTTCTCACTGTGTAGCCAAGGCTGCTCTTAAATTTGAGTTGTTCCTCGCTTTTTTTTTTTTTTTTCTTCCCAGACAGGATCTTTGGTTCAAACTGCCCTTGAACTTTCAGAGATTCTCTTGCCTCAGCCTCCTGTAGCAGGATTACAGACATAAGCACCACTAACATTTTCACTTTGTGATGACCTTTGTATGCATCAAGATTTATTACCTTGGGCCGGAGGGTTAGCTCAGTGGTTCCAGAGCCTGCCTTGCAAGCACAAGGTCCTGGGTTCGATCCCTGGTAACCACATACAGTGCTGGGCGTGGTAGCTCGCACCTGTCATCCCAGCACTTGGGAGGCAGAGGCAGGAGGATTGCTGAGTTCAAGGCTTTCCTGGACTACATAGTGAGCTCAGAGCCAGCCTGAACTACAAAGTAAGACCCTGTCTCAAAAAAAAAAAAAAAAGATTTATTACCTTGGGCCGGAGGGTTAGCTCAGCGGTTCAGGTGCCTGCCTCGCAAGTGCAAGGTCTTGAGTTCGATCCCTGGTAACCACATACATACAATGCTGGGCGTGGAGACTCACGCCTACCAGCAATCAATACCACTTACCACAGTGCCGGGCGTGGTGGCTCACGCTTGACATCCCAGCACTCAGGAGGCAGAGGCAGGAGGATTGCTGAGTTCCAGGCTTGCCTGGGCTTCGGAGTGAGCTCAGAGCCAGCCTGAACTACAAAGTGAGACCCTGTCTCAAAAAAAAAAAAAAAGATTTATTACCTCAGCTAGGGTGTAGCTCAGTGGTAGAGCGCTTGCCTAGCATTTTCAAAGTTTTGGGTTTGAGCCCTAACCTCTCAAAAGAAAAGATTGTTATCTTGTTTATGTGATTTACAGAGGTCTTTTAGACACCAGTTACAAATGTGAAACAATAACTTGTCAGCCCAGGAGGTGCCTTGTAGTTGCCATGTTTCCATTTGTGAGATTTGTTTTTCATCTTTTACTATTTAAATTTTAGGTCAAGTTCTCAGTTTCAACTAAAGGTTGTGTGTACTGTGTTCGTTGGTCTACATATTGATAGGCACCTTATGTAAATTTGTGTCTGATGGACTTTGTTTGCCTTTAGACTTTCCAAGTAAGAAACGGAAAAGGAGCCGCTGGAACCAAGATACAATGGAACAGAAGACAGTGATTCCAGGAATGCCTACAGTTATCCCCCCTGGACTTACTCGGGAACAAGAAAGAGCTTATATAGGTAAATACACGTTCTGCATCCAAGCACATTTTCTGTACTCTGAGTTATGTATTTTGAAAGTTTAAGATTTTAGTTTGCTTCATTGAGAAAAGATACAATCAAATGTACTTTTGTGACTTTGGCAGAATCTGTCAGGTTTGGCTCAGCGAGTCCTACAGTTGCAGCTCTTTCTGGTTTATTTATGAAGGCAGTGTTCTCCATGAGTGCCAGGAAGGTAGTGGGGCCCTCTTGGGAGTCAGAATAATCCTCAGGCTAGTAGCCCACCCTTTTCAGCTGCTGTATGTTGCCAGTTGATGAGGTGAGTGTTTCGTCTACCTCTCTTGGACAGGCCTAATGAAGAGCACTGCAGGTATTGTAAACCAAGTACCTTTTTCACAGCATGCCCTTCTACCAATTTCATATTACTCCTTCTCCCTAAAATGTGGTTTTACTTTTCATAGGTACTTTCTGAAAAGAAAAAAAAAAACCCAGTTTGAACAAAGAGGGGTTTTGCAAGTGTGTTTACAGTTCACCCCTCTTCCATTCTGTTGAACTTAACCTTCCCTTCATCATCTTTTATGGTTTCGTCTTTGGAGAGCTGTCTTAACATAAAGGCTCTTACTACTGAAGAACTTTTGGGAAGGGGATGCTGCTTGATATGGAATGAGGTGGTAGGATAAGAGACTACTGGGAGATTGAAGAATTAAGAGCGACTATCCACAGTGACAGTGAAATTAACCTCAAAATTACTTTTTAAAAAAATTACAAGGTCTCTAATGAAAGGTATATTTACATACCATGCAGCTATTTCAAAAAAGTATGTCTGATAATGAACATTTCTTACTAACCTAATAAAAATACCCATTAGAGGAATTAAGACAAAGACACCTCTAGTTCTGTGAGACTATGGCTTTAACAAAGCTTCAGAGCAACATGGTCTGATTCTGGAGGG
The DNA here is from genome assembly GCA_004025085.1 of Thryonomys swinderianus. Classification (NCBI taxonomy): domain Eukaryota; kingdom Metazoa; phylum Chordata; class Mammalia; order Rodentia; family Thryonomyidae; genus Thryonomys; species Thryonomys swinderianus. Next base: position 6,592 of record PVIC010029785.1, read on the forward strand.
ACTTAATATCCTGGGTTTTAGATTGTTGTAAATTTTGAGGTACTGTAATTGTCTGTCTTCTCATAGTACTAATACTTTTTTCTCCACTGTTCTGTTTACTTCCATCCATCCTCTTACTATGTCAAAGACTCCTGTGAGACTTCACAACCTAGTAGAGTTGTTTCTGAAGAAGACAAGCATATGTATAGAGTGGGGGATGCGTCTTACTCTTATTTCTCTTCCCGTGGAGGCCCAGTTAGGCACTGAGCCTTAAAGGCTGTTTACAGCCATCATCGGAGTAGATAGAATCAAACCAGAGGCTAGTGTAGGTCTCTGCTCCATGGAAGATAGTAATCCTTTCTGATTGAATCTTCAATATCAGCTATTTATTCACCTCAGACCCCATAGTACACAATCCCCTTAAGAGGACTGTTGCATAAGAATAAGTTAAGCTTAGTTTTGATGGCAAGGTTAGAATTTAGCATAAAGGACTTTGGGGAGTTAGATATCTTTTTATCTTTTGACTCTGATAGTAAATACCTTATCCAGAATACCCCTAATAATTTTATATTTCTTCATGGTTTTGATGTGGGGATGTGGTAGAAATACTGGATTAGGCATACCTAAATTTTTTTTTTGGAGCTAGTTCAGTTTTAACCCAACTCAGTAAGATTTGTCCTCATTAGAGATGCCTGCTCAGAACTCTCTTAAGATGCAACACAGGTAAGAAACAGGTGGTTATTTAACATGTTGAAGAAAGCCACTCTGGTTCTGCAGTTGCCATTACCTTGGAAAATCAACTGTAAATATTTCCCTACAGTCACTGGCAATTTATGTGAAGCCCTCACCTTTCTCTCCTGTACAGCCTCAGGTCAAGGCCTGAGGGCCATATAACATTCTCTTTGAGCCACATTTTTCATCTTCCACATACCTACTCATATCCATAGCAGGTCTGAGATTGATTAAACTAGCACCTAATGCCTACTGTTTTATGAAGATGATGGTTTGTTGTTTCATGTTTGAATAAAAACTGCAGGTATTGGGAGACACACCCTTATTAGTACAGGTCTGGTGGTACAAAATAATGTGTCAAATTGGTTGTTGAATGTCTTGTTAAGAGAATTTTAAACCTGGTTTTATTGAAAATTGTCTTGCTCAACTGGTATTTTTCCTTGTCCCATGTTAATTGGATCTCATTTGGGGGTATGTATAATAAAGAAAATAAAACTCAAGTCTTCCCCTCAAGTAATTTGGTGGGAACCAGGTACTGGTGGGTGATGCCATACATGGTGTTGGTTGTGGTTACCAGTTGTAAGCAAGCATTGGTGGGCAGAGAGGTGAAACACCTCCTAATAATTGCTTTGATATTAGCCTTAGTGAACAGTCTACTGCTAACCCCTCTTCCAACAAACTGTTTGCTTCCTTAAGTGATAACCATTTTGAAGTGAAAAATACCTGTAGATGTAAATGGACTCCTGCCGATAGGAGGTTGGGGGATTTTGCCTCATTGTGTTCACTGATCAGTCGTCCCTTTCAAAGTCTCCGAGTTCTTCATGCTTATTGTTGAGATTTGAGATGTTTTTTGGTAACATTGTCTTTTTTCCATCCTTTTTTTTTTCTTTCCTAACCTGGTTTCTTCCAGTGCAACTGCAGATAGAAGACCTGACTCGTAAACTGCGCACAGGAGACCTGGGCATCCCCCCTAACCCTGAGGACAGGTTGGGAAACAGTTTTAACCAGCTGACAGTAACGCTTTTTACCTTTTTCTCAATACGTTTTACTGGTGGCAACATGTTGTGTCAGTTCATTAAGATTGTAGTTAAGACAACTGGTGTTCTGACCATTTGGGGACTAGGGTCTAATTAGAAATACATATATGGTCAGTCAACAGTTAGAAAATTGAAATGAGACTTAATTATTGGGAGAACAAAAGTTACTGGAAATGGACAACTGGTTTCCAATTGGTAAGCGTGTAGATTTTAACCTGATTTACCCACCCCTAGGGAGAGTGAGAGGTGGCATTAACCTGCTTTTTCAGTGCCTGCTTTGGCTGAAAGCCCATGGGGCAGTTTTTCTCACAGGTACATGATGCAGGTGTTAAGAATATTTTTGAACATCACTGAACTTGAGTGGGCCAGAAACATTGGCCAGCTCATTGCACAGTCTTCCTGCTCATGGTTTTGAGGTGGTTTTAAAATCACATGAGATTTCTAACCAATTTCCTTTACTGCCAATTAATTTTCAGCCTTGGCCATTGCCTGGGGGTTTTGGGAGGGGCCAGAATATTATCACCTGTTTTGGGAAGGCAAACAACCTTAAATTACATTTTTTTTTTAATAAAAGGGGAACGTGGGCTTCAAACAGCTGTGGTCATATCATTTCATTCAGTTAATAATTTATATCACCTTTGAAAAGTGAAATGTCTTTGTGAGGGAGATAAACTTTTTCAACTGAAATTTTATTGGCTAACTGATCTTTGAACACCTAAAACCTGGTCATTTAATAGAAGAGTAAGCCACTTCCTCTCAGTGAGTATCTTAGTGCGTGCAGCATAAATGAAAAGACTTAGCTTTGAAAAGTATCTGTGGCTTTTGTTGCCAAGTTAATGGCTCTTTCAGTCAGGAAGATGATGTAATGGCTTTAGAAGTCACTCTTACATGCATCTTTCAGGTGCCTTTCACCAGAAAACAAATTAACTTCATTTCTCCATACTGATGCTTTAATTTTATTTATTAAATTTGCTACATTTTTGCCAATAATTTTGGTTGGAGATTGTGTTGTGTTTTACATTTCTTTTTGACTTGAAATTTTTTTCTAAAGAAATTAATATTATAGATTACAGACCACAACTGTTTAGTGCCTTTCTGGCCTTTTCCCCTTAACAGTATGTCTACAGGTTACCAGGCAATTCCTCCAAAGGTTGAGTTTTTAACAAACCTTCTTTGCTTCCTGGAGAACTGGGATTAGGATTTAGTTGATTTATCCAATGCCTATTCTAGGTGAAGAAGTCCGGCCAGTCTAACCTCTAGATCACTAGCTTTTGCCTTTCATTTCCATAATTTGGGAAGAGGTTAAACTGTTGTGAGGCCTTTCAATGGTCAATTTGGTACTGGTACAACTTGTTTTGGTGATTAGCCAGAAATACCCTGGGTGGGCACTAAAATTGTCAAATTTGTTAAAAATAAAACCAGGGCAGAGATTTTCCTGCCTTGCATTCAGTTTTGAAAGAGGCCTCAACGCCTGGTTGGTTTTGCTTTTAAGCCCAGGTTGGAGGGAAATGCATGAGTTTCTTACCTTAATAAGATTATTTCATAAGAAGATGTATTTTAAAATTAAGCCACTTTGTATGATTCTGATGTTGCTTAACATGCATAGGTTAAAATGTTTTTAAAATCTCTTGTAGGCTTAAATGTATAAGATGATAGTCTAATAAGCTGGGGTACGTTTGCTTGTGTTTACTATCACTGAATTGTGCTAACAGTTTATACAAATGCTAGAAACGGAGGTGTCATTTAGCCGTCATTAGCCATGAACAAACCTGACCTTTTATTCCATCGTGTGTGTAACGTGGTATGACATGGTTCCCTTTAGGCTGAAGACAGTGGGAGCAGCCGAGTTCAGTCCTTGCTCTCCAACTAGGCAAGGTTCTCAACTAAACCAAGGGTGTAGGAGGAGTCTGGACTACTTCCAGGATGTTTTTTAAATAATCTGATCCACATGATCTCTTCCCTTCTTGCAGCTGCTACTAAATTTTCATACAGAATATTAAGCTATGGTCCTTTTTATAATCTTAACTTAGAATTCTAGGAGTGTAACTTCTCTTTTTTTATTACCGCAAAATCCAGCTGTGGTAAACTGACCATTTTATCATTACTATTTTTTTGCTTGTAGCATCAGCATTTTACTCCTTTAAAATGAGAGAGAAAAATTTGCTTTCTGGACTTAAACTCTGGCGGATATTTGTAGGCTTTCCCCTTGCTGTTGGCAGGTTCAGACTCTAGACAAGTATTTGACTAAGTCTCCATTTGCAGCCTCTTGCAGAAGCTGCTTTAGCACTTTTAACGGTTTTCTCTACCCAGACTCCCCACCTTGAACAGCCAGAAACAGGTTGTCTCCTGGGCCTTGGACACAGCCAGCCAGGCCATTGAAGGAAAAGCAGAAATGAAGCTTTGAACCATCTCTCTCCATTGTGGGGGCCAAGTAGTTGCAGTAGCTTCAGTCCAGCTGCTTTGGGTGAAAGCTTGTGCTCACTCTTTCAGGGGTACAGACACTATACCTGATAGGCACGAGCTTTCCAAGAGTTCACGTAACACCTAGACTCGGGTTTCTGTGGTTCATCAAGTTTGGGATTTTTTTTTTTTTAACTGAGAATTTATATTTGGCAAGAAGACTCCAGAGGGTGAGGCTGTCCTTGCCACTTACAGTCCAAAGATTTTCCCCCAAGGGTCAGACATTTTTTTCTTCTCTCATCACTTTTAGAAGCAAACCCTTATTTTTTTATTTCCTCACACACACCCCAGTTCCCATAATGCTAAGCCAGCTTCCATCTCCCCATTCCACACGATCTTGAATAGCACACGTTATGGTCGGTTCCTCCGAAGAGTGTTGTTAGGGCCTGAGAGACAGAGGGGCTGGGGAAGGCTGTTATAGTCCATGTGGGAATGAGGGGGATAGGGATGGAGCAGTAATGGGGGTCTGTTTCCCACAGGTCCCCTTCCCCTGAGCCCATCTACAATAGTGAGGGGAAGCGGCTTAACACTCGAGAGTTCCGTACCCGCAAGAAGCTTGAAGAGGAGCGGCACAACCTCATCACAGAAATGGTTGCCCTCAACCCTGATTTTAAACCACCTGCAGATTACAAGTAAGCAGAGAGGCTAGGTTGTCTGGAACAAGGACACGTGCAGGTCAATGTTGTTACTGTTCATTTCTTGCCCCAAATCACCAGTAAATAGCGTACGGTATCAGTGACTAGCTCTAGAACTGTGAGTTATCTGTGTCATCTGCCAAATGTGCAGAGTTGGTGACAGTGTTTCTTCCTTAGACCTCCAGCAACACGTGTGAGCGATAAAGTAATGATTCCCCAAGATGAATATCCAGAAATCAACTTCGTAGGGCTGCTAATTGGACCAAGGTGAGTATTCATGGCTCAAGATTAGAAACAAGTGCCCAAACTGCAACCCAAAGCCCACTTATGTATTACAAAGTGATACTGCCAACAGTGAAATTAAACCTGAATGCTCAGGTTTTAATTTAGAAAACTCAGTACGTTAATATCTTTTGTCCTAAAAAACACCATGCATGCCCTAGGTTTGCCACCTCTGACAGGAGGTGGGGAGAAGATGATAATTCCTTAGATCCTCTGGGGTGTGCCTACTTAGTGCTAAATTAGGTACTATTGGCTTACCTTCATATTTCTTGATGGGATTCACTTTGGCTGAATTATCTTTCTGTGAGTTATTAAAATTTATTCTTTACTACAGAGAGATGGAATCCTCATATTTGTTGCAACTGGCCCAAACTTAGAGGTTCCAGTTTTTGGTGGAACAGTCTAATTCTCTGTATTTGTAGCTTTCCTACTAGGGCCTGCTTATCCTACCTCTATCCCTCTCTGGAGTGTGAACTTGTGTATTAGGTATAAACTCAAGCTTTCTGCCCATGTTAGAGGGAACACTCTGAAGAATATTGAGAAGGAGTGCAATGCCAAGATCATGATCCGGGGGAAAGGTTCTGTGAAAGAAGGGAAGGTTGGACGCAAAGATGGCCAGATGTTGCCAGGAGAAGATGAGCCACTTCATGCTCTTGTCACTGCCAATACAATGGAAAATGTCAAAAAGGCAGTAGAACAGGTGAGTGATGAGCCCAGAAAGGAAGCCTCTTTCCAGAAGTCTAGATGGTGGCCCAAGCACTTGTGTGCAATTAACGACCCATTTTGTCTTCACTAGATCAGAAACATTCTGAAACAGGGCATTGAGACTCCAGAGGACCAGAATGATCTACGGAAGATGCAACTTCGAGAGCTGGCTCGCTTGAATGGCACCCTTCGGGAAGATGATAACAGGTAGTGTTCAGTATGGAGGAGAGTTCATAGAGACCTGAGGAATCTGATAGTGGAAAGATGGTCCGCAGCCTAGAGTTGTTGATGTCTTTTTTTTTTTTTTTAAACCCTTTGTTAGGATCTTAAGACCCTGGCAGAGCTCGGAAACTCGAAGCATTACCAACACTACAGTGTGTACCAAGTGTGGAGGGGCCGGCCACATCGCTTCAGATTGCAAATTCCAGAGGTGAGAGGTTGGTGGTGGTTCTCTGGTAGGCCATGATGTATAGGACAACTTTTAACACACGAATTTGTATTTAACATCATGCATCCAGAGGAAGCATTCTTTTGTGAATGTGGCCTATGATGGTGTGTTTTAAAGCTTAGAAGATTTAGAAACATGTTATACAGAAAAATGTATTTCTCTTTGAAGCTTTGCATAGTGGTAGTACTGTAGCCATTGATTGAAGTTTTTCAGAGGTGTGATTATTGCTAATTGAAAACAATTTGTACTTGAGCCCAGGGAAACGAAGCTCCTGTCCTGTTTAATCTGTATAAATGTCTTTACTGGGGCTCTTTCTTCGTTGCTTAAGATTTGTTCAAGAAGACTAAGCAGACTGCAATTTGATCAGCCCTTAATACCATCATTTTCCTACTCTAAAATCAGTTTTTCTGGCAGTTGATCCAGTCTTGCATAGATTTCCCTTCCCTCAAACTGGGAAGATAGAATTTGATGAAACTTGAGAGGTGAGAAAAACCTTTGTTTTTTGAGGTTGGTGAGAACCCAGTGCTCTCACCAGGGTTTTTAACCTAGTACCTGTGCTGTGGCAGCACTGATCATCCAAAAAGCAGAGCTGCTTTCTAAAATTTAAAACTTGCCAAGTATGGTGGTACATGTCTGTGATCCCAGTTTGTGGCTAGCCTGGGCAACACAGTTGAAGGCTAGTCTGAAATACATAGTGAGATCATGTCTCCAAAGGGGGAAAAAAAATTCAAGACCTGATAAAGCTGCTTAAAATTACATGTGTTAGGGCCGAAAATTTAGCTCAGTGGTTCTGGCACCTGCCTCACAAGCGCAAGGTCCTGAGTTTGATCCCAGTAACCACATACAATGCTGGACGTGGTGGCTCACACCCACCAGTAATCAATACCACATACCACAGGGCCGGGCGTGGTGGCTCACTCCTGTCATCCCAGCTCTCAGGCAGAGACAGGAGGATTGCTGAGTTCGAGGCTTTCCTGGGCTCTACATAGTGAGCTGAGGGCCAGCCTGAACTACAAAGTGAGACCCTGTCTCAAAAAAAAAGTGTGTTAAAGGATTAGGAAGAAATAATCTAATGGGTGAACTCTTAAATTCTTCAAGGTCAAAGCTTCCTCGAGTTTTTTTCCCCATCTTTGTGTCTCTACCTTATTTCAGGCCTGGCGACCCCCAGTCAGCTCAGGATAAGGCACGGATGGATAAAGAGTATTTGTCCCTGATGGCCGAACTCGGTGAAGCACCTGTTCCAGCATCTGTGGGATCCACCTCTGGTCCTGCTACCACCCCCCTGGCCAGTGCACCAAGACCTGCTGCTCCTGCCAACAACCCGCCTCCACCGGTGAGCCTTGGGACTGGTTCTCTTGGCCTAGCTCCCCTGTTCTCTTCTGCAGAGACTGGAAGCTATGGCCAAGTGCTTTGGGTGCGGCAGAGTGATAGATGTGGCTGGCAACATTGTTCTTCTGGAATATCTGCTTGTGTGAGGAGGGACCTCTCGGAAGTCCTTGTGTTGCACTTCCATGGCAGAGCCAGAAGAACAGTGTTGCCACCAGGGGGAGCAGGCAGGGACATTGGCGGGAAATTCTCTCACATAGTCTCTTATGTCCACCACCCAGAGCCGCCCACCCTGGATGAACTCTGGCCCTTCGGAGAGCCGGCCCTACCATGGCATGCATGGAGGTGGTCCTGGTGGGCCCGGAGGTGGCCCCCACAGCTTCCCACACCCATTACCCAGCCTGACAGGTGGGCATGGTGGACATCCCATGCAGCACAACCCAAATGGACCCCCACCCCCTTGGATGCAGCCACCACCACCACCGATGAACCAGGGCCCCCACCCACCTGGGCACCATGGCCCTCCTCCAATGGGTAAGTAAGTGTCAGACCAAAAATCTTGGGGGCTTGGGATAAGATGCATTAGGTCGGGTTGTTGCAAGCTGTAGCTAGGAAGTGCACGCAGCTTGCTGGCCTGGACAAAGCTCAGGCTTCAGGGGAACCTGGGCTATCCAGGGACTCCAGGGCTATCCGGGCGTGCAGGCATCTTCTGTGAAGCACTGTGCTGGAGGCTGCTCATGATGCTGGGCACATAGTCTGTGGGGCTGAGGACTCTATTTGCGGGTGTGTTCCCTGGACAGTTCAAATGTCCTGCTAAGTCCCTGCTCTTTCCTTCCATCAAGATCAGTACCTGGGAAGTACGCCTGTGGGCTCTGGGGTCTATCGCCTGCATCAAGGAAAAGGTAACTGCTAATTTTGTGTCCACATTTACTCCTGAAATGAGTGGGGCTTTGGCCCAGATTTCCTCTTGCCTGAAGGCCTGACTTTGTTCTGCTTCATTGAAGGTATGATGCCGCCGCCGCCTATGGGCATGATGCCGCCGCCGCCGCCGCCTCCCAGTGGGCAGCCCCCGCCTCCTCCCTCTGGTCCTCTTCCTCCATGGCAGCAGCAGCAGCAGCAGCCTCCACCACCCCCTCCGCCCAGCAGCAGTATGGCTTCCAGTACCCCCTTGCCATGGCAGCAAAGTGAGTACAGTATTTTGGGCTTCTGGGGGTGGGTGGGACTCGGGGTTTGGGCTGAGAGGAGCAATAGAAAACTCACAGCTCATATGGGCAGGATACACCTTGGGATGAAACTGGTCTGGAGGGAGAATGGAAACAAGGGGGCAGCCTGGCCCACAGGGGCTTTATGGGGAGGAAAGCTGATGTTCGGTGTGGTTGTGTCTGGGCAAGGGTCTGGGGTCCTGCAGGGGAGCCTGCGATTGTAGGGAGGTTGCCTGGGCAGCAAAGTGGCTGCTGGCTGGGCCTTCTCATAGGGCCAGAATGGGATGGTGCATGCATGTTCTGGAGGGGCTGTGATTGGGCCTGAGAGACTGCAGAGATGGGACCAAGCAGTGGGGAGAGAGCCACTGTGGCCTTGAGGTTGAATGTGCCGTTCGGTGGTGGCGGCGACTGGGCGGAGGGACATCAGAGCCGGTTCTTGCGTCTGGTACTTTCCCCTTAGCCCCTACAGGGGCATTGGTGACAAAGGGCTTACTCTGTTAAGCCCAGAGACCTCGAGGCTGACCCCAGGGTAGTCCTGCCCACCCCTCCATTCCCCATCATCAGGACAGCCCTGCCTGCCCGCCCCCGCCACCGTACAGCATGCCAAGCCAGGAGCAGGCGCCCCTCGCCCCCCATCCCAAGGCAGCAGCCGCAGAGAGCCGCGGTGTGCCCCCGCGCGTGTGACCTTGGGCTTCTTTACCACCCCAGATACGACGACTACCACCACGAGCGCTGGCACAGGGTCCATCCCGCCATGGCAACAGCAGCAGGCGGCTGCCGCAGCTTCTCCAGGAGCCCCTCAGATGCAAGGCAACCCCACTATGGTGCCCCTGCCCCCCGGGGTCCAGCCGCCTCTGCCGCCCGGGGCCCCTCCCCCTCCGCCGCCTCCGCCACCTGGTTCCGCCGGCATGATGTATGCCCCGCCCCCTCCTCCTCCGCCTCCCATGGACCCTTCTAACTTTGTCACCATGATGGGCATGGGGGTGGCGGGCATGCCGCCCTTCGGGATGCCTCCAGCTCCCCCACCGCCTCCACCACAGAACTAGACTCGTTTTTTTTAAGAAAATATATATTATATAGAGAGAGAATTGGTCTCGTTTAAACACGCCGAACCTCACCATATGGAGCCAGACATTGGGACGCACGCATGTGATTGTGTGTGCACGCATGTGTGTGTGTTCACGCACTGGGCTGGGCCAAGCGACCAAGGACTCGCTTGGGAATGGGCAGGTGGTAGTAGGGGCGCCAGTTTGGGCTCTCCTGGCGCCCCGTAGCATCGAGTGTCTTCTTTGTCTTTCTCTCCTCACCCAACTCCCTTTGCCTCTCCCCAAACTGGGCCGCCAGGATCCCTCCCCGCGGCGGCGATGGCCCGAGCCATGAGAGTGAGGACTTTCCGCGCCCATTGGTGACCCTTCCAGGCAGACAGCCTCAGCAGCGCCCCTGGTGGACAGGATGGTTCGGCAAAGCAGCCTGAGTTATTTTTGTGGACGGAATCGGAACACGCTGGCTCCATATCGTGAAATTTTTAATTAATTTTTTCTTTTTCCTTTGTTACTTTCTTATCTCTTCCTTTCTTCAGACTCCGTCCAAGGAGATGCTTTTCCCGGTCTTCTGCTGCAATTAGAATCCTTTCCCTTCACTCCATTCTCCTTCCCCTGCCAAGGAGAGGGGAGCAAATGGTTTCAGGCACAGGCGGCCTTCATGTCAGGCCTCATGGGCAGGTGGAGTCCTTTGGTTTTAAGTTTTTCCAGGGACCAGAGCCGGCCTGAAGATGTTGTCTTTTTAAAATGTGGAGTTTGTCTCTGTTGCTCTTGTTGAAGTTGCCCCAGGGCTGGTTAATCCCTAAGCCCAGCTCCTGAATCCATCCTGCACTCCTGCCAGCAGTAGGTGGCACAGCTCAAGCCACTTTGATCCTGCCAGCCTAGAGTCATTTGTGTGCTCTGACCACCTAAGCTGCCACAGATTCCATTTGTTCCTCTCCTTCCTAGAAGGCTTTCTTTTACATTTTATTTCAATCCCAAATGTCTGAATGTTTTTCAGTGTCAAGGGGGTTTGAGCCCCTTGCTCCTCTTTCTGCCCCCCACCCCTCATTGGAGTGATTATGTTAATGATGTGTAACACGCGTTCTCTTCACTGGTTTATCTACAGAAATTTCTCTGGGCTTTTTTTTGGTGTTTGATTCAACACTGCACTAAAGGGGGGTATGTTCCATTGAATAAAAGAGCAGTGTGGTTTTTCTGGTTCTGTTTCTTTACTTCTAAACCTCCCTTCACCCATAGCAGCACCACCACTGCTGTGCCTTGTGTTGGGTACCTGGCCTCTGATCTTCCTGAAGCAAAGCCATGGGACATTGGGAGGCCAGCTATCTCCCTGTGTGGGCTGAGTGGGAGCTGAGCACTGTGAGTGGTGCCACCACCACTTGTTTCTAGTGTATGTAGCTGACAAGCAGCCCCCCCCCCGCCCCGTTACCCCTCGTTTCCTTGGTCTCTGACCTTTTAAAGGCTTTTGCCCAGGGCTTGGACCCCCACATTTGATGAGCTCCAGTTGTGATTTGTGCCTGCAAGCTGCCACCTGACTACGGTCCTGGGCCTGGGGAGGCATCAACACTAAAGGTCAAATCAACTAATCCTGCCTGTCAGGCACAGAGCAGCTAAAATTAAAACCGCCAAGTGGCTTTTTTTCTTTCTCTGCTGGTGACCTGCAGCCTGCCACCACTGCAGGCTTTGGGGGGGTTGGGGGTGAGATTCAGTGCTCACCTTGTGCTTTGTAAGCACTTCTTTAAAAGGTCTGAGGCTGTCCGCTTTTTCTTTGTCTTGGGCCAACGGGGAGTACCTATTGTGACAACAGGAAACTGTTAACTCTCTAAGAGGTAAGGGTCCTTGGACAGTTCTAGCTGGTGTTGCTTGGCTATGCTGTCCCTGGAAAGAGCTGCCCTAGAGCTGCTGTACCTACCCACCTGCCTTTGCTTTCTTCAGGGAAGCCGAGGAACAGCAGGCTTCTGTAGCCCCTGGCAGCTGGCCACTAGGGATAACCAGCTCCAGTTTGGGCTGCTTTCCAGCTTTGAGCAAGGGATTGGCTTACTGTTTAGTTGGAGACCATCCTAGGTTCCTGGACCCTGTCCAGGATGCTTGTGGGCTGCAGGGCTGGAGGACCCCTCAGAGGCAAGGCTGGTTTGGAGGGGTTCCTAGCAAGCTCTGAACTGAAAGGGGATGGAGGAAGACTTCCTTTTGTCCTTAACTGGTGTGGGGGGGTGGGAGCATGGCATGGGACCTGCCTATCCTCTTTGACCTTGGTTTCACCTCATTGCTCCCTCCAATGAGCTTGCTTTCCCTGGTGGGCACATTGGGTGGTTAATTAGCTCTTTGAAGCTCTGGAAGCAGCAAAGTGGCGCTATGTGGGTTTTAGAAATAAAAATCAATAAATGACTTAACCACAGCCCACCTATCTCCTCTGTGTCTCCCCTGGGGCCAGCTCCATTCCTGTGTTCCTCCCTCACTGCTCCCTGTGACAGCCTTTGGAGAGTAGTGAAGTGGCTGAGGGGCCTTAAGTCTCCAAGCTGCCTGCCTGAGGCCCTGAAATGGATGCTACTGGCTGTTAGAGATGTATTAAGTACTTGTCAGCAGTGGGGTGCAGGTAGGGCATCAGGAACCCCCACTTGGCTTAGGGTGTGAAAAGGAGCTCCACCTCATTGTGACAGGAACTGGGGGAGGGGTGGAGGAAAAGCCGTCACTCATCCCACTGTTCGAGCCGTGCCTGCCCCATCCAGTTTGTGCTGCTGTAGCAGTGTCCCTACCCCTCCACTTGATGCCAGTTTGGAAAGGTCAGTATGAGGGCTCTGTTACTGAGGTCCAGCCAAATGCTCTGTAGAAACCCAAGATTGGTCTAGATGGGGAGGCTGGGTTTCTGGTTAGAAACTTAGTCAGATATAAACAACCTTAAGTTTGCAGGTGGAAAAATGTGCTTTCAGGATTTGTTAAACCAGTGGGGAGGGCAGTATGGGAAATTGAGAGGCAAAGCTTGAGCGGAGATTTGGTGGCGGGGCTAGAGCTTGCGGGATGGAGCAGGGAACATGGTCCTGCCAGTTAGATCCTGGAGACAGTCACGTAGGGACCATTGGTGTGACACTAAAAACCCACACAAGCTGCTTGGAAGGGCTGGTGGGTCGTGCATTATCTATAATCCCAACACTCCAGAGGCTGAGGCAAGAGGATTTGAAGTTCAGGGCCAGCCTGAATTGCATACATTAGGAACAATAAAAACAGAAAAAGCTCCAGGAAAACCAAAAGCATGAGTAGCTCTTGTACTGAAGCCAGGACGGCTGCCTGTCATGGAAGAAATAGACAGTGAGATGACATCAGGAGAGGGGATGGTGGCCAGAAAAGGGGTTAACCTGGTATCTCAAGAGCTAACAGGACAGTAAAGACTGGCAGGCAGTAAGAGGCAGTACACAAGTCAGTTGTGGGGACAGTCTGGATGAGAGGTATGGCTTACCTTCCAAGAACTCAGCTTTGTGCACAGCAGCCCTTCTAGGAGACAGTGAAGGCCAGGGCCTCCCCAGAACATAGGTGCTTGGTGGAGATATGACAGCCTAGGAGCCAAGGCTTGAGATGGAGTTAGGAAGTGGCTGCCAGGCATTGTTGGTGGAAACATAATGACAAGATGGAAGAAAGGAGCTGGTGTTGCCGCTCAGTGGTACAGTGCCTGCTAGCCAGTGGCTGGTCTTGGGTTTCATTGCTAGCAGGGGCAGAAATTTAAAAGTTAATAGAAAAGTTTTTCATATTCCTGTTACATCTGTATAGGCATCCTTGATATTTTCTTCCTGGTCTGTGCTTGGAAACTTGGCCCCAGGGAGCACCAGCAGGTAGCTCTTCTGGGCTAGGGTAGGGGTAGAGCAGAGCTTGCAGATTGGCTCACACTTAGCTGGTGATTCCAAGGCCGGGAGGTGGGTCTGCTACAACTCAAAGTTCTCAGAAACAGCCTGGCCTGGCTGGCCGTCCGGGAGCCAGGCTCAATAGCATCCTGCAGCTGTCCAGGCCTCTGATCTGCTTCCTTGGCCCCTGTGGTAGAACAGCCAGTTCTCAACAGCCCTGCCACCCTGGGAGATGCAGCCAGCTTTTACAACACAACGTTCTGGGGTCCATTTCCTCAGAAGAGCAGAATCCAGTGTCTACCTCGTAATATTAGGTAGCAGCTGCATGGGACAGTGTATAGTCTCATTTGAGGATATAAATTTAATGGGAGAGCAGCTGGGTGTGGTGGCACATGCCTGTAATTTCAGCACTTGGGAGACTGAGGGAGGAGCAGAGGGTCTGAGGCCAGGCAGGACTATATAGTAAGTCCAAGACCAGTCTAAAATACAGAGCAAGGCCCTGTCACAATAAATAAGTAAATAAAAAAATGGGAGACCATGACTCGGGTGAAACAACTACGCTGAGGTGTCACAGGTGAATACTGGGATCAGGACATAAACAATGACTAGAGAACAGTCAAAGCCTTGAAAGGGAGAGCCTGAAGCAGCCAGGCAACACCTACACATGGTAGAAAGGTGTAGAATACACCTTATTTTATAAGTGAGGCCTCAGCTGCAAACCCTGGCCATTAGCCCCCTCCCCAACCTGGGGGTGGTGGCCCATGCCCAGGCACTTGGGAGGCTGAGGTCAGAGAATCTCAAGTTTGGCAGCTTTGGCTACATAGAGGGTCCAAGCCCAGCCTTGACTACATAGCAAGACCCAGTTTCAGAAAACAAATAACCTACTCTGGGGTTGGGGATTTAGCTCAGTGGTTCTGGCACCTGCTTTGTAAACATAAAGCCCTGAGTTTGATCCCCAGTATCAAAACAAAAAAGACCCTATTCTCCATGTGCCCCAGAAGGTAAGAAGGAGAAAGGCCTCAATCACCTGCCCAGCAGGTGAGTCACAAGAGGACTGCAATAACATCACCGCTGGTCATTAGTGTGGGCAATGCTTGAGTTTCTCCTACCCTGTGTGTCTGTATGACTACAGTTCCCAGGAGCCTCCTCTCTCAGTGGGAGGCCCCAGCTAGCACTGCCCTGTAATCTGACCATCCTTTTCAAAAAGGTCACTTTAGAGCTTGAGGGACAGCAACAGGGGGAGCTCAGATCTGCTGGGCTTTGGAAGGGGTGGAGTGAGGCCAGTGGCCCTGCCTCAGGCGACCTCCCTCCGAACACAGGGTCCTGGTCCCTTTTCTCGCAGCTGCTCAGAGTCCTCTGGGCTAGCCTTACCTCTTCTGTGCAAGGCCCACTGACTCAGCCACAACATGCGGCCTCCCCACCTGGGTGCAGCTACTGACTGCCTCAGACAGGGAGGCCACCATAATGAGCTTGACCGCAGCTCATCTGTCTGGTCTGCACACTTAAGCAGAAGGCAAGCCCTGCTGTTCCAACAAAGGCAGTGTGTCTAAAGCCCCACGGACGAGGTCTCCTGAATCATGCCCATAGCAGCCCCTTTCCCAGCTTCTCCCAGGTCCCCTGTTGAGGGCTTCTAATCTAGTCCTGGGTTTTTTTGTTTTTTCTCAGTACCAGGAACTGAACTGCGGCTTCATACTTGCCACGCAGGTGCTGCGTCACTGAGCTATATCCCTGGCCTTGTTTTTTATTTTTGTTTTTTGTTTTTTGATTTTAAATTTTTGATTTTTAAAAATAAATTATGTTTGGGCCGGAGGGTTAGCTCAGTGGTTCCGGCGCCTGCCTTGCAAGCGCAAGGACCTGAGTTCGATCCCCGGTTACCACATATAATGCCGGGCGTGGTGGCTCACGCCTGTAATCCCAGCACTCGGGAGGCAGAGACAGGAGGATTACTGAGTTCGCGGCGGCTTGCCTGGGCACCATAGTGAGCTCAGGGCCAGCCTGA
>PVIC010029786.1:0-22319 GCA_004025085.1 Thryonomys swinderianus
TAAATATTAAAACAGAAACACTAACCTTTCTGCAAAACAGATTAAGTTGAACTCTTGGAGACACTGTCTTAGAGAAAGACTTTATGAACAAAACCTCTACAGCATGAGAACTAGCAGAAAGAATCAACAACCAGAATCCCATCTTACTAAAATCTTCACAGCAAGAGAGACCACCAGCAGAGCTAAAAGACAACAAATATGGGAAATTTATTTTTACCAGCTGTTTCTCAGACAAATGGTCACGGTCTAGAATATATAAAAAGGTTAAAAGCACCAGCCCCCCAAATTTAAAGACCCAATTCAAAAGTGGGCATCTGAAAGCAGCAGACACTTTTTCAGAGGAAAAAAGAAAAACTGTTAAGAAGCATATGAAATAATGCTCAATATCCCTTGTTATTCAAGAGATGCAGATGAAAACAACACTGAGATTCCATCTCACTCCACAAAGAATGGCTGCTATCACACAGTCAACCAATAATAAATCTTGGTGAGTCTCCAAGGAGAAAAATACACAGGTGTAATCACTATGGAGATCACTGTAGAGACTCCTCAAAAAAGTAGGATTAGAGGGCCCATTTGACCCTGCTATTCAGCTGCTGGGATTATACATGAAAGAATTAAATGATTCATATCACATCAACATATGTGCACCCATTTTTATAGCATCTCAGTTTATGATAGCTAAATCTTGGAAACAGTACAAATGCCGAAGAAGAAGAAGAAGAAGAAGAAGAAGAAGAAGAAGAAGAAGAAGAAGAAGAAGAAGAAGAAGAAGAAGAAGAAGAAGAAGAAGAAGAAGAAGAAGAAGAAGAAGAAGAAGAAGAAGAAGAAGAAGAAGAAGAAGAAGAAGAGAAGAAGAAGAGGAGGAGGAGGAGGAAGAAAGGGAAGGGGAAGGGGAAGAGGAAGAAGTGTGTGTGTCTTTAATAAAATGGAGTACTACTGTGCAGTGAAGAATTATGAATTTTAGTCATTTATACTCAAATAGTCATACCTTGAGGACATACTCATAAGTGAAATAACTAGGACACAGATGTGTAAATACATCTAATTTCTCTGGTATTAGAAACTGAAGATGTAAATGAGTTCTAAAATGTGTGATAGATATTGTGAAATAGAAAATATTCAAAGGAAAAGGGATAGGAAAGAAAAAATGTGGTAAAACAAAAAGGGAAACAAAGCTTATGAATATAGGGGGTGCAGAATTGTAGAGTTGGCAGGGGAATGGGAAAAGCTGTCATGTCATATAGTGGTACAAATTCTCAGTGTAGATTGTGACCATGATGTGTATTTACGATATACCAATAAAGATTCAAATCTAAGAAAAAACCAAGAGAATCAACCTTGCAGTGCACTGTCTGAGGCTTGGCAGGACTCACACTGACCTACCGTCTGTCTTTGTCCACAGAGGATCGAGTGGCTATAGGCCTGACTGTCACCTCTGTGAGGTTCTGCTCTGAGTTCACATGCATTGGACCAGACGTGGCTATTCACTTCACACCTTAATCTGTATATATTGCCAAAAAGCCAGCAGAGAGATTTCAATATTCCCACCGCAAGGAAATGACAAACATGAGAAGAAAATGATATGCTTAACTTGATTTCAATATAGCAATATGAGTACATGTATCAAATGTCACATTCTTCTGATAATATATATAATTTTATGATTTTTGTAAAAGTTTAAAATAAATTAAATTTAAATGTCATAAAGCATGCCATAAATGTGCATACTTGTTATGTGTCACTTAAACACATTTTTAAAAATATCAAGTCGTCGATGTAACTCAGTAGAATATTGCTTGCCTGACATGCCCAAGGCCTTGAGTACAGTACCCAGAGATGCATACATGAATAAACAACCATAAAATAGAAATACTCAGATATTTAAGTAGGAAGTTTAGAAAAAGGAAAACTAGATAGCCAGATGTTTAATATATTCTTTTGTGTTACTTAAAAAAGATAGGTTTTTATATCTTTTGACTTTTATTAGTACACATTTGCAGTACATAAAGATTACATTCACTGTAGGGAATTGGTACATGTACATGATATATTTCAGTTACTTTTTTGTTTTTCTTTCCAACGAGCTTTTATTTTTTCAGCAACATATTCATTTATTTAGCTTATAAGAACTTATATAATTAATTGTCATGCCTACAGACTGAAAATGAGTCTAACAGACCAAAGAATGTATAAAACATACATGCTGCTTGAGCTAAATCAAGGTACGCTTTTAGACTCCTTGTCCATGCTGGACTGTGACACCTTTGGTTGACTCTTTTTTTTCCAGTCATCAGTCTTTTATTTCATACTTTACACTATATAATGAGATTTTTATACAAAAGAAACTATGAGATATTTAAGCTTGTGTGTCTCTTTCACATAACGTGCTCTCAAGGTGCATCCATTCCCGGCCAAATGACCGAAGTTTACATAATTTTTAAAAGAAAAGTCTTACTTAACCCAAACAAATATTGTAACCATTTAGCAAATATGTGGACTTGTGATAAGTTAATAAACAGGGCTTTTTGGGAGACACATCAGCCTCAGCAGACGCGAGCCAAAGTCTGACTTATTTCTGATAAACTGGTGGGTCTCTGACAACCAGTCTGGCTCTGCTCCCAGCCGATGAAGCAATTATGAAAACACAAACACCGTGCACCCAGTGAGTCCGGAGTATCGGTCAGGAAAAGACTGTTTTCCTAGCAAAGACAGATTAAATTTTTGTCCACCAAATAGTCCCTCAGTGACGTTTATGTCCCTCATCCAAAGAATTTACACTTGACCCTGTCTTGTTTGGAAGAAGGAATGACCAGGGTAGAGACTTTAAACACTCGTCTGGTTCTAAGTGACGTCTTGTGCTGCCGTAGTTCTCACAGAAGAGTAAATCTCAAGCAGCCTCTACAGCTGCCAGTAGGCCGTATGATGAGATATGACGCCCAGAGGTACATCTCACTCATGGCCTAGAGACAAATCCTGAGATCTCAAATCAGATCAGCCCTCAAAGAGGATAAATAAGTGTTCTCATGAGCCACTGAAAGACTTGGTATCTATTGCACTATAAAACTATACATGACTCATCTACACTGGAGTATTTTTTTAATTTTTATTTATTTATTTTTTTAGTTTTTGGCTTTTAGATTTGTGTGTGTGTGTGCTTTTCCATTTAGATCATACTTCTGTCCAGATCTGAACTCTGGGTTAATGTCATTTATTTAATACAATGTCTGTTTCTGTTCCCTGGTTCTGGTTTGGAGCTAATTTTGACTTTAGTATTTAGGTCCTAGCTTTCTTCAGTAAACAAGCATTTCCCTAGGCTTCTACATCATCTGCCTTGATTCCCTGACAGTCTTCAACTTATTTTCAGTTTTCTGAAACTAAAACTCAATGCTTTACTTCTAGGCTGGGCCGGGTTTGACTCTCCACAAGGAGGATCACAAGAGGGCTCTCAGAGGCAGGGGGCCCACAGAGTAAATTCGGCAAGGCCAGGGCATTTTGTGATGGCTGAGACATAAGCAGGATCCTGGTTTGACCAGTTCACATCATGATCCATCTGGCAGTGGAGACAGAATTAGAAGGCCAGTGGGTTCCCATTCCTTAGCTAGTTAACTAGCAACATGTGGAGCAAAGCCCATGAAAGCTCCTTTCATAAATCAAATTTACTTGCAACTCTTTTAAGTCTGAATAGGTTTCAGTGCAGGTCAATTTCTGGGAAATTCTTGACTTAGGTGCAGTACTACAAGCAAGTCAACCTGTGTTAGGGTTTAGGTTTAGATGGTCCACCAAAGTCTCATGCAGTCAGATGTGGCTAAATCTATGATGCCAGAATGAGAGCATATGACACTGAGCTAGCACACGTGAGTGACTGGCTTGGCACCTTCCCAATCCAGTAGTTTGCATAAGATAGAAGGAGCAGACAGACAGTGCTAAGAGCTGTTGTTACCTTTACTGCCTTGTGCTCACCAGGTTGGTTCTGTTTCATTGGAGCACATTTCTCCCTTTAGAAACTAGGACTTGGAGTGAGCTGAGTTTAATGTTCCAAGCTTCAGAGGCATAAGCACCTTAAATGAGACATTTTGCTGATAGATCACTAGATCAATAGATCTAGATGCACTAAATCACTTGGTCCACAGAACCATATGTCCTGGCTCACAGAGCATACACCAAATACATGCTAATTTGTGCAAATACTACATCCTATAATGTGCCACTCCAATTCTTTCACATATTTTTCAGCCTGCAAGTCTTTTTTTATTATCCCTTTTGAATAATGGTCTCTAGATCTGAGACAGAGTTGAGAGGGTTTTTACAAACATAGATCAGATTTTTTTCCTAAGCCTTCTGATGATGGTATAGTAGAATCATTGTCAGGAACCCAGCAAACCCATACCAGTCTTTCAAATAATGGTGTCCATTTGAATGTTCTGTCATTCAGAACGTCTTCTGTTGGCCTTCCATGTTCAGATAGTACATGGGTGTATGAAAGGGAAGTATGAACCACATGATCTTATTGTGATGGACAGGCAAAAGCTGGGGTTCTCCAAGGTGGGGAAGGAGGTGGCCTTTGGTTGGTTGTAGCACATTAAGGAGAACGAGGAAGAGGATTCTTCCTTGGCCATTGTGCTGCTATTCATGACTGAGGTCTATCTCTGAATCCACCTGTGGCAAGACTGCAGCATGGACAATGGGAAGGGAAAGAGCATCCATACCTGTCTGCTGAGTGCACCCCATCCCAAACTGCGCTGCTCGTCTGGAAGACAGGACAAGTGGCTCTCAGCCAAGGAGGTCACCTTAAGATCCTTGGCCATATCCTTTGGATTCTCATTCCAATCAGTTACCTTCTGCAGCTTGCACATCTCTCCACAAGACAGAAAAGATGCTCTGGTGAACGTCACATCCTGGCATCAAGGACAAGGGCAGTTTCTCAAGATATGAGTCAGGCTCTCTGGTTGACCAGTTATTGGCTTCCTGTTCACGTGCAAACAGCTGTCCTAGCTTTATGGATAGTGTGAGGTGATGGTAAGGATAAAACAGAGCCTGCTGCTAACTTCCCAAATACCTCCTTCTAGGGTTCAGGGCTCTGTACGTTCTCTGGAGAGAAGCACATATCCCTGATAGTTTCATCACCTGCTCAGGATGATGCATCTGCTGGGATTTGCACTGCCTTGTATGACTTCTCTCCCTTTAAGAGGCACATGCACATGCAGATGTGAAGGCCAACTTCAGGGGTCATAGGTCAAAGAGGACATCCTTTATGAATGAGTTTGTTTGCAAAGGTGTCTCCAGAAGGAACTGGCACTAGAATCAGTAGCCTGAGTAAGTAGGATGTGTCTGTGACCATCACTCAATGTGGACAGGGACCATCCCAACTGCCAAGGCCAAAGATAGGATATCAAGGTGCAAAGAAGAGACCTCTTCTCCCAGCCCCTGGAAAAACTGGAGAACCTTCTTCTCCTAACCCTGAATCTCCAAACCCATGTTCCCTGGACTTCAGACTCCAAAAGTTACATTAGCTGATGACCATTTTCCTCAGTGGACAGACAGCACACTATTGGATTTCTCATGGTCTGCAAAGTATGAACCAGATCCTCAATTCTCTACACATATACAGCTATGCACACACACACACACACACACATGCACACACTCACACATGTACATACATGCATACATAACTGGTATGTTTCTCTGGGGAAATCTGGCTAATACTGGAAATGGCACAAAACAATATTTATTCTTCATGTGAGTGATAGATTCAATCTACATGTTATATTGCTTTATTCAGTGGTCCTAATCAATAACAAAAAACAGAGCAAAACAAGAAAAGACCAGCAAGACAACAAGCAAAACCTTATCTTAATATCGTTCCACTGATTTTCTAACACACACTAATGGATCACAATCTTCAGTGTGGAAGAATTTTAAAAAGCCTTTCTGAACCTAACATGATTAGTTATCATCGCTGAAACACGATCATGAAGCAAACACTCTGAGCTTCAACAGAGCTCCTCAGTGGTTTTGGGGTCCTGGGAAGTTGTATCAGCTGCTTCATCCAATGGGCCGGAAGCCTCTAGGTCGACCTGTCAATGAGGGTCTGCAGGACCCTGCTTTAGCAGCAAACTAAGAGATGGATTTAATTTTGCAAAATACTGACCTCCTTCCAGGACCTCCCTATTAACTGAGAATAAAGTCAAAAGTAAAGTGACACAGGCCAAGCATCAATTTCCCAATCTCCTTTCATCCTTCCCTTTCTCCCTCCCTCCCATGATCCCTCCCTCCCATGATCCCTCCCTCCCATGCTCCCTCCCTCCCATGATCCCTCCCTCCCTCTCTCCCTCCCTCTCTCCCTCCCTCTTTTCCTCTCCCTCCTTCCTCTGTTCATTCCTTCCTTCTTTCTTTCTTTTTTTAGTTTCTAAACATTGACTAGATAACTTCCTATCCATCCAATAGGCCTCTGGATTTGGTCTTGTGAGGCAGTAATAATCAGGGTTAAGTCGCCAATACTTCATTCACTCTTCTGGAGAATTCTGAAAATTAATGAAGACCTTAAGTTAGCAGGAAAATAACACAAAAATTCAACAGGGTTTATTTGGTTTATGTGAGGAGAGTTTGAATTCTCTAAGGGCCAATGGCCCTGTAGTGAGTATCTTTTCCTAAGAGCATTGGCCTCTTCTGAGCCCTTAGACTTTGTTTAATCAGAGGCAGATAGACATGGTTAAGGGGACACATTAAGAAAGGGTGTCATTGGAAGCAATATTTTAAGTCCTTATGATTTCAGTTAAAAATTATCTTCATTACATTGACTCTGCATTAGACAAGTACTTAGATATCATCTTAAGGATGTTACTAGTGGTTTACTAAAATTTCCTAGCCAAACACAATCATTGTTATTTTGTATTTCACTATATTCATAATGGCCAATGCGAAATGAGGTGCTGTGTTCTAGAAAATACAACAATACATTCTAAGGGAAACAGAATCAAGTGCATTTTCACCCATCACAGGTTGCAGGCAACATTGGTGCAGCAATATGAAAAGGTGTGGAGAGGTGAATGGACAAATAAATAGATCTATAAATCTTCAATTAAGGGAGATGAAGTTTGGTTTCTTAAATCCATCCATGTGTTGGCTGCAGAGATCTGAAAACATTTGAGGTGCATGAGACTTGGCCAAAGAGGGTAAAACCATGCAAATTTTCAACATAGTTGACCACTCAACCATCTAATATGAAAATTGCTGAGTGTGCTCTCTGGAAATCAGCAATGTTGACCGAAGAATACACATTTTGACCCAAATTAGAATGAATTTGTAGTGAGGTCACAATTGTTGCTTTAGTTCTGTTCAAGAAAAATTCAGTGCAGATTACCTCAGCTTGATTTTTTTCATTACTTTTTGAATTCTGAACAATATTAGAGGAGATAGAAAACTGAGGCTGGAGGAATGAGAGAAAGAGAATGAAAAAATAATTAAGATATGTGATGTTCATGTATCAACTGCCCACAAATAATGTAATTATTAGGTTACAAACATTTACAAATAAAAGTAAAAAATTGATAGAAATTTAAAAATCAGAAAATGTGTATATGTTTCCTCAATCCTTAGAATTTTTTTCAAATTTCCCGCACACTTTAACAGGCCTCAAAAGTATTAATCCTGCTATTTTCTTTAAATTAATATTTTCCCCCTAGCTTAAAAGAACATCTCATTATTGCATGCTAACTTTTAGAACCACAGATAAAATGCTTTTTAATGAATCTCTTCCTATAATTACTTGCAGGATAATCTTTCATTTAAATATAAGCAAATTGTTGACAATCTATTTTGCATATCAATGAAGTATTCATTGACAATTCTCTGTGGCCCTGTCCTTAATGTAAGTTTAAAGTAAATAAAATGTTGGCTTTGGAGCTGACAAATCTGCTGTTAAAATACTTCCATTTTCTATCCACCAGCTGTCCTCTCTGTGAGGTAAGATGTAATGAATCTCAGAAAGAGGATTATATAATACCACCTATTCCTTTAGGATATCTTATTTGTAAGCTTAGGAGCAGCAAGTAGTGAGCTTAAATATTATTTCACTTAGCTTCTGATTAATTTCTTCATTCATTCTAACCTGCAGAGATTCCAACTGTATCTCTAACTTAATTAAAAAATAAAACTACTCTGTTTCTTTGAAATGTCTTTTCTCTGCAAAGAAACATGTTATTAAGCATTGCATTCATGAATAACCAAAACCAGAAAATCTTTAACTATTTATTCATAGAATAATACCCTTTCATTTTGTTGTCAGAAAAATGTTTCCAAAAGTCTGTAGCGACTGTATATTTGTGTAACTATATATCATCTTCTACCTATATCCGTAGCATTAACTCTAACATGTTGATGGTACTTAACAGCTGTAATGTTTCCCTCACTTTATCTTGTGCTGAGATTTTGGGTAAAACAAGTCACAGGAACTGGCTGACCCCATGCGGTGCCATCAGGACAATATCGATCAGCAACAGAAGCAACTGGACCATTAGCTCAGTCGGAGGCACAGCCAGCATTAGAATCAAGCAGATTAAGAGGCGGCCAGTCCATTTAGAGACTGGTGCAATTCTGGAGGTGCTTCTTTGCTAATGGGAACTGGGTGCTTCACCTCTATTGTACTGAGCACAATAGTGTTTTGATTGTTATAACTACTCTGCCAGATAGCGTTTTTGGAAGTCAGAGAAGACTGAAAATATGTCACCATCATTACTTTACAGTTTCCTTTCTCAGTCTTTAGCTTTCGCCTGATTTTGACTGACCCAAACTTGGGGAGCCTTTCTTATTTGCCCCTCACTGGCCAGCTTGCTCAGCTCCTCAGATATATCCTATAGGCTACTGCAACCCACTCACCCCTTTTCTCTCTCCTCTCAAATATCAATTCTAATATCAAATAAACCTATGTGAGCTCATAGCAGAAAAGCTGAACACCACTGGAGAAAATTACACAGTCTAGAAAATTGAAATCACCTTAATTTTATAATTTCACAGTTTTAACAGGTTTTCTGACCTCCCCAGAATACTTTTAAGTTTACCTCCATAATCCTGCTCCTGTATTCTTCGAGATGGAGTTTATCCTTCTCTTTCCCCTAAACTTCCTACTATAATTCTTCTCTTTCACTCCTAATAGTTGATCTAATTCTATGCTTTGCTAACTAAAGTTACTACAGAAAGATATCTCACCTTTTCAGCTAGCAGAGAATTTCTCTAACACTGGACAGAAGACTTAAGGATCCTTTTAATTAGTTCTTGGGTTTTTCCAATGCTATTTCCTCCTATTCCACCTTTTCTCAGAGTACAAACTAGAGTTCTGAGAGGATATCTTTGTCTCTCTCAAGATTTTTCTTGTCATCTTTTCTCCTTAACTTCTGCTAGCTGGGTCAGTTGTCAAACTTCTTCCCCATTTTTAATTTATGCTTTTTTTTTAATTAGTACCGAATTCAGGTACAAACTTTTGAATGGTGTAACACAAGACAGCCTGAGGCGAGGACGTACTCGCAGAGGCTGTGAGACACTTAGGGCCGATTCCAAAGGAGCAAGGATTTTACAACCACTTATTTGTGGGAGCAAAGGGCCCCGGTTCTGCCTCACAACTTCTTCTCTGAGTTTTGTCACTTGAGGTAGAGTTTATATTAATAAATGACAGAGCTCAAACATTTTAATCATTTAGTTGTAAGAGCACTGGTGATCACAGACTAGCAAATGTACACGTGAAAATTACTTTTGAAGATT
Organism: Thryonomys swinderianus; assembly: GCA_004025085.1. Classification (NCBI taxonomy): domain Eukaryota; kingdom Metazoa; phylum Chordata; class Mammalia; order Rodentia; family Thryonomyidae; genus Thryonomys; species Thryonomys swinderianus. The sequence goes on from PVIC010029786.1 coordinate 9,760, forward strand.
AGTTTGAGAAATCTCCTTAGTTACACTTAAAATCCTGCAGTAAAAGCAACCATAACTAACATTTGACTTTTATATAAATTTTATAGGACTGATGTATAGCAACCAAATTGCAATTCTTAAATTATTTATGGGCAGGATTATGGAAATACAATTTACGTCTTCAGTACTAATATCTGACTTAATGAAAGAAGACACAGGGAATTCATTTCTATATTTGTTCTTATAAAAATAAATATTTATGGAATACTCACATTACTTCATACTTTTAAGAAATTTCAAGCTTGGTTATTTCAAGTCAAATCATAGTAGATACATTCACTCTTTGCAAGAAGCTTTCATTTTGTAGAAGGAGATAGGCAATAAACCTACATTTACATTACTTTGTTGATGACTTTACACACTCATAGTATGATACGTACTCTATGCAAATATATAAAACAGTGTCAGGGGAAAGGACCTAAAAATGACAGGGATAAACAACTATTTTATGTAGTGTTGTCAACAAAGACCTAACCAAGTATATGTTTGATCAAAGTCATAAATAAGGAGGAGGAAGGAATCCATAGAATATAAAGCTCCTTTTCGCAGTAGCATCAAAAACTAGGGGAGAAGAGCTGAGAAACAGTGAGAGTCCAGTGTGAGTGGAGGACAGGGGTTGGAAGAGTGAGTTCCGGGAATGGGACTGAGCAGAAATACGGGCAGCGGGTCATGCGAGGTGCTCTGGACAGCGGCAAAGATGTTGGCTGAAAGGAAAAGACCAGGAAGCGCATTCGGAACACAAGAGGTCGATCTGACTGAACACTCAGCGGGAGCCTCACTCTGGCTGCTGCACTGCCTACGGAGCAGCAAAGGGGAAGGCAAGAGAAAGTGCCGAGGTAACAGCGGAGAGGAACTTCAAGCAATGCATTAGAAGTCAGAGATGGTGGGGCAGAGTTAGGCCCCTGACTGTGCAACAGGTTGAAACTGTTGAGGAACTACATGCAACAAATTTGCTTAAATAAAAAACATCCTTTGGTGAATCACACCTGTCATCCCAGCACTTGGGAGGCAGAGACAGGAGGATTGCTGAGTTCGAGGCTTGCCTGGGCTCCATAGTGAGCTCAGGGCCAGCCTGAACTACAAAGCAAGGCCCTGTCTCAAACAAACAAACAAACAAACAAAGAAAATATCCTAAGGAAAATAGGGTATGGATGAGTAACGAGGGGAAAGAAAAAAATTGTGATGATTAAAAATAAGGAGAAACAAATTCATGTACATAGGGGTGGGGGTTGTAGGGTGGTTAGGGGAAGGGGAAAAATGAGAATTAAGTTGTGTCATATGCTGGTATAAATTCTCAATGTTGAGTGTGATTATGATGCCTATAAAAAATGTACCTACACCACAATTTTTTTAAAAAGGCATTATAGATCAAATGTTAAATAAATCCTGTTTTGAATAAGTAACTTTATATATCATATGTAAATATGTATGTTTAAATAATTTACATATGAGCAGTGATTAGCTCCAGGTGGGAATTAATAAAAGCCAAGAAGATTTAAAAAAAAGGTGTGTGGGCCACAATGGAATTTGCAAATAAATTGACTATGGTTACTAAGAAAAGGCAAAACAGACAGTGAATATTTGTAAACTTAACTAACAGAAGAAAAAGGACCAGATTGGAGAGAGAGAAGTAAAGAGATGGCTACCTAATAGTAGTGGAAGAGTCTCCCAAAGGAGAGTGTACGGAAGTTCTATGGAAGTTGGTGACAGAGCTTTGTTACAAAGGACTGCTTCATGGTGTCTTTGTGCTGAGACATCCCAGGACTTGCTCTCTGCAAGCTGGAAGAGGTCAAGGGAAGCCAGTGATGTAATTCCAGTCCATATCCGGAGGGCTGAGTTTGTATGGAACCAATAGAATCAATCCAGTCTTGGTCTAAATACCAGAGAACCAGGCGAAAATGGGAAACCCAACTCAGAAGAAGGGGTGAACTTGACCATCCTCCACCTTTGTACTCTTTAGGCTCCCAATGGATTCACTAATGTTCTTGCACCATGGTGGACATGATCTTTTTATTCATTCTGCTCATGCAAATGCTGACTCTTCTGGAAACGCTCAAGCAAACACGTCCAGATTTAATGTTTTCCAGCCATCTGGACATCTGTTATCCCAGTCAAGATAATGGCATAAAATGAAATGACCACACAGCTCTGTATTCTCAGGAGTCAAGTGTATATATTATAATGACTAAAATACACTTGAATAATTATAAGTGAACAAATAAATGCTTGAAGGAGTAGAGGAAACAGTGTTTGGCATTCTAGAATATTTTGTCTAGTCCTATTTCTTCATACAAAATCTTAAAAATTTGCAGTATATCTGGGCCAGAGATTTAACTCAGTGGTTCCAGCACCTGCCTTGCAAGCACAAGGTCTAAATTTGATCCCAGTAACCACACATCAACATTGGACATGGTGACTCATGCCCACCAGCAATCAGTACCACATACCACAGTGCAGGGCGTGGTGGCTCACGCCCGTAATCCCAGCACTTGGGAGGCAGAGACAGGAGGATTGCTGAGTTTGAGGCTTGCCTGGGCTACATAGTGAGCTCAGGGCCAGCCTGGACTACAAAGCGAGACCCTGTCTCAAAAAAAAAAAAAATTGCAATGTATCATTATGCATGACAACTTTTTTAGTTAAGTGAAAATGTAAATCTCCCCATTGATGCATTTGCTTCATTAATATGTGTTAAACTACATTTGAAGGTATACTAAATAATTGTTCATTAATTTGGCTTGAACTAATTCACAGGAGTAAAGATTACCTTCTACTCGAAGCAGATAGTTTCTTACTCCTTTGAATCACTTTAATACATGATATGAGAATGAAATACATAAGTATAAACCAGCATAATCTCTTGAATGGCTACTTTGGGCTACTGTTTACACCTTACAATTCTTTCACTGAGAGAACACTTTCAATAAGAGGGCAGTTGCAGTGTAGGAAGCTAAGGACATATCTCTCAGAGCCCGTTATCAAGGGAGCTTGACCAAATAATTAGTTTCAGCCCTTGGCATCTTCAGGCCAGTTAGAGTCCAGCCTTATTAGTAACTATAGGGTCATACATTTGCTAGTAATTTAGCCTGCAAAATCTCATTCATTGTTAGTATTATAGCCACTCTCCTTGACATTTACATGTTTTGTTTCTCCTGGGCTTTTGTCTCTGGCCATGATTGTTTCCACCAGCTTTCACAACTGTGCAGCTCTTCAAAAATTAAACATTGACAAATGTTTTATGGACGAAGAGGAAAGCTGTTTAGAGCTGACATGAAATTTTCTCTTGTTTCTTTAAAGCTTGTTTGCCAGAGAATGAAAAGCTACAATTACTTTAACGTGATCATGGGTTTTCATACCAGTGCTGAATGCACAATTATTATTGGCTCAGCGATGAGTTTGAAAAGAGAAACACAAAAAGGTAATCAACTGGATGTCTTTGGCAGACAAAAGGAAAATGATTCAGAAGGATCAGGGGGCAAAGGCTGTAGGAAAAAAAAAAACCCAAAAACTCCCAGAATGCTCAGCCAGCAGTTTTAACAACTTCCCGATCTTCTTCTGGTCTTTGTTATTGGCTACATGATCAATTTCCAAATGACTTATAAGGTTAGTTTGTCTTATCTTGAGAGTTTTCATATCTCAGAGAGGAATGCAGGAATGTGATAGGATTTGAAGGCGTCTGCAGTCCCTAGTGATTATGCAGGGAAAGAATAAAGAGCAATAAAAAGTCACTCCTAAACTGATCTTGGTCATCTCTGAATTTTGAGAAGACACAAACATTTCTCTTTTCTTGAAAATCTCACAGAGGTTGATATTTGATAACAATCATAGAACTATGTAAAATAAAATAATATATAGTGACATCAAAACACAAAATCACCCATACATTTTGTGAGGAATCAGTGTGAGTTGTGTGGAAAAAAACTCCAGCTTCCTGTCCAGGCAGGAACAAGGCTGGGAAACACTGCTACTCTGTGTCTTTGCCATCTAAGGGGCCGTCCATGAGTTGGGGAAAGGCCCTGGGCAAGTGCTTTCTATTTCTTCTTTCAGTTATTTCTTTTTTTCGGAGTAAAGTTCATTATTCTTATTCATGGGATGTTTGGAGTATTATAAAATTAATATAAGATGTACCACATAGTGTATGGTGGTGGTGGGCAGGAGATGACTGCAGATAAAGTATAATAATTGTCAGAACATGGCTATACCATACGCCTGCTTTGTGCAAGAGTTTTCTGTTTAAGAGCCAGTAAGGGTGGAGATGGGGAAGGCTGACGTCCAGTACTGTCCTTTGTGATTTCCTCTCTCTGCTTATTGTTCATAATGGTCCCTTTGACTCTATTATCTTCCACCCTTTTTTATGACTTGTTGAAATCCTACTCATTTTTTTCACATCATGCTAGTTTTACCAGGAAGTATAAAAGACACAGGACTAGCATGAATGCCTCATCAATCGAAAGAGGATGAGAATTGCCCACATGTGGGACTCACAGTATAAAAAAGAATAGCAGGTGTATGTGCCCCTCAGCCTGATTAAACTTTAAACATGTTTCTTCGAGATCCTAGGACCCTAATCTGTTTCTTAGAACACCAACTTTAGAAATCTTGTAATTATAAATTCTTTTTCTGCCCTTTTGAGATGCAAATATTGTTTAAAGACTTTCATCATTTTTCACAACCCAGGAATATGTTTCTCAAGAACCTGGAAGGCATGTCTTTGAAATGTGACCCTTAAGAAAGACAGTGGTCCCCGTCTCCTTCTCTATGGGGAGGCAGCAGCTTGCCTTTGATGGGAGCCAATTAGCAAACAAAGATGGCCTGATCACAGAGAGCAACATAGGCCCGCTCAGGCTGAACTTGACCTTCTGTACACTTCCCATCAATTCCTCCACTTCCCTTCCAACAGCATACTACCATATTATCCTTTTCACACCCTTTTTGAATAGAGCTACTGTACTGCTTCATACTGCTGTAATTTTTGCTTTGATAGCGATACCTGACCTAGGCTATGCAACATAGTGTTTTGTTTTCCAATAACAGTGAAATATAAGGACACCTTCAAATTTCCCATTAAAAATTAGTGTAGCCAAAATGGGTAAGTCATCAAGAACACTCTGTAGCTCAAACTTTCATTGGGGTTATTACAGCAAAAAACCCTAGTTTCTCTTCTAAAGTGGCTTTTTTTCGAGGTCAGTTCTAAAATATCACCTGTCTTCTAATGTTATAAGAAACACAAGTTAAATTATAATTATTCACTGACACATCTTAGTTTCTAGATTCAAAGTACAGAAGGTAGAGTGTAGTCTCAAATTAACTGTGGGAATAATAGAAAACTGAATTATTAATATTTTTTTTTGAGACAAGGTCTCACTTTGTAGTTCAGGCTGGCCCTGAGCTCACTATGTAGCCCAGGCAAGCCTTGAACTCAGCAATCCTCCTGTCTCTGCCTCCCGAGTGCTGGGATTATAGGCGTGAGTCTCCACGCCCAGCATTGTATGTGGTTACTGGGAATTGAACTCAGGACCTTGCACTTGCGAGGCAGGCACTGGAACCACTGAGCTAACCCTCCGGCCCAACTGAATTATTTTTATGAAAAATTAATACAATCATATTCAGCACTGAACAACAATATCACTGGTATGCACTCTTATTTTTGAACTAACACTATATGAATTTATATGATAACATATGCTTATAAATCCATATGTCCTGGGCATGCAAATAAGAGGAAAATTGAACCAGTTAACAATAATCAGACAAGCTAGGAGAGACAGTTTAGTAGATGCATAATTGATCCAACATGATGAGAAACTGAAGTTATAAATTTGCTCTAGAATGCACGTTTGATATTGTGAAATAGTAAATATTCAAAAGGTAATGGGCTTTGGGGGTAAATAATGAAGAACTAAAAATTGTTGATTAAAAAAGGAAATAATGCAGTGTATATAGGGGATGGGGGAGTAGGGTGGGGAATGGAGGGAGAAAATGACAATTAAGTTGTGTCATATACTGGCACAAATTCTCAGTGTGGAATGTAATTGTGATGTGTATATATAATGTACCAGTAAAATGTACCAATAACAATAAAAAAGAATCATAAGGTACTCATCAGCAAAATGCACAAACGCATGAAACAATGGATTTTGATGAGAAAACTGTTCTCTAGATTTATGTGATAGTGAAAACTGTGGGAAGCTTTTATAAAAGTGGCAGTGACTCCTGTCCTCCTCTAGACAGCCCGACTCAGCTGCTTGGGGGGAGCCAGGGCCTGGCCTTTTAGGTGAGAGAAAGCTGGAAAGCCCTGGAGAGCAGAGGATTTCTGCTGCCAGTAGGAGGTCCGGAAAGGCATTTGAAATGGGACGGATTGGCAGGGACAGAGCAAGGAGAACAAGACCATAAAGCACACTCCACAGAGAAGGGGTAAGGCCAGTCTGCTTAGCACGCGAAGGGCAAAGAAGAAACAATGCGCCTGTGACTGCACAATACCAGACACAAAAATGGGGAAAGTCCCAGCTCTTATGTGCCTAAAGAAGAAACACCAGCGGTTTGTGCTGAGCCCTTCTACATTTTCTTAGGTGATGAACTCAGAAGTGGGAGCAACTTGAGCGTAGGCTTTCTGTGCAGACTTTTTTTCTCTGCAGTTTTTAGAGAAAAATCCACAGGAAAATGAGGCACCTCCAAGAATGTGGCACGAATAGTAACATCTGTTTGGAATTTACCAGTAGTGCTGCCACCTGTCCTTTGAATGTGACGTAGGACACATCGTAATTGTCAGTGGGTTGAGTTATCTCTGAGTACACCAGCCCTCTCTGCTCCCTGGAGTATCCGTCAGCTTTCAGGAAAGGACCAGGGATCTATATTTTGGGGGTGATTTAGCTGCAGGGACTCCTCCTTGCATTATTTAACTTCCACATTGAATTAAAATGTTTTATATTTATTTTTCACCAGTCATCATAAGCCCAAGGCTAACGAATGAATTTTGGTAAAGGGTCATGTAAGCTGGGTTCATTCCAAAACGTAATTCATTTCCTGTGACCAAGCTGGTAATATAAGGAATTAACTCCTTCACACCAACAGAGTATTTCATACCACAAGTTTACTTTCTGTTCCAATTAAGCTTAGAACAATAATGATTACCAGTGTTTTTATTATTGCTCCCACACGCTCTCAAATTGTTTTGAAATAATACTGATAAATTACTGAATTAACTGTGAATATCCTATAAGTGGATAATTTAGTAGCTGCTTTGTGCTACTAAAATTTTACTGCTTTTAAATTTTAAACACCAATTTAACTAATGGTTTTAGTTAACTAATGATTTTAGAGGTGTGTCTGAGTACACCATTAAAAATATTGAATTATATATGAATTACATATGAAGTTATTCATATACAATATTGTTTTAAGTTTCTTTGATTATATAAAAATAGAACTTTTATCAAATATTATCACCCTTGGCTTATATTATCCTATAGTGATATAAACTTTTCTTTTCATGCAATGCACACACCCACACACACAGCAAAAACAGCCCATGCAAATTTTTACAGTTTAAAGATATTTAAAAATGTGTGGTTCATACAAATTTAATAACTAGTGGTTCATATGATTGCAACATATTATAAAGTTCATATCATAAGAAGTTCAAGAAACACTGCAGCCCGAAGAACTTTTTTCAAATACTACAGTCTTCTTGAAGTCTTCTCATTGAAATCTTCTCTTCATAAGTGGTAAGGTGTATTTGGAATTCCCTTTCTTTAATTTTCTTCTTTACGTCCACCCACAAAACATACCTCCAAAGCGTTTCATAAGTCATTTGTCCTGTCCTGTAATCCTACCTCCATCATCTGCTAATAACATCAACGGGAAACTTCTAGGTCCATTGTCCTCCTCTTCTCGTTCCTCCTCCACCCCGGTTCATTCCTCAGACAGCCAGAATGGGCACTAAATTCCAAATCTAGTTCTCTCCATCATCTGCTGAAAATCCTTTAATTACCAAGTGGGATATATTTGAACTGAAATTTATGGAATAAAGAGCAAAATTCCTAGCTTTGGGAAATCCTAAATACTCCAAGTTCTGATCCTTTTCTGTTCTCATTTTTCTCTAGTTTTTCCATATTTTGCCTCCTTGGCCTTTGATGGGATGCTGGAAAATGCTACGTTCATTTCCACTTCAGTGGCTTTTGTCCTGGAATGTTTATCTGTCTCCATCCAACACCAGATATCCCCCAGCTGCACGATGCATCTTCCTGAATATTCACATCGCAGCCTCACATTCTCTCCCCAGATCACACCAGCAAAAGAGAACACATCACACTTGATTTACAGAGCACTCATCGTGAAATGATTTGGTTTATTTTTCACTTACTTGTTCATTTTGAATTTTCTCTGCAAGAGAACATCCTTTAGGAGACCAAGAATCTCTAAGGTATTATTTTTGTTACATCTCCATAAAGACAGAGCCATAAAGACATCTCCATAAAGACAGATAGCTGGTTCTTAGCTATTGAAGATAAATCCAATGTGGGAATGATGTGAAAATTTGCCAAAGAGGACATGTTTGAATTGAACTTTCAGGGAGACACAGGCAATCAAGAACCGTGGTTAAGGAAAAAAGCATGTTTACAAGCATTTTTTTTTTTTTTTTGAGACAGGGTCTCACTTTGTAGTTCAGGCTGGCTCTGAGCTCACTATGTAGCCTACGCAAGCCTCGAACTCAGCAATCCTCCTGACTCTGCCTCCTGAGTGCTGGGATGACAGGCGTGAGCCACCACGCCTGGCACTGTGGTATGTGGTATTGATTGCTGGTGGGCATGAGTCTTCATGCCCAGCATTGTATGTGGTTTCTGGGGATTGAACTCAGGACTGTGCGCTTGCGAGGCAGGCGCCGGAACCACTGAGCTAACCCTCCGGCCCTACAAGCATTTTTATTATTAAAACATAGAGGTACAACTATGTAACAAGAAGCATGTATTAGTCCCTCAATGACCCTTTATTTCTATGGAATTTTAGAGTCTACCAAACAGTTTGTGTATTTTTCTCCACATCCTCTGGAAATAGATCTTGAAACTTTGCTTGACGATCCTTTTCTCGCTGCAGAGACAGGGTGAGCAGGATTCATTGTCTTGCTTTCTGTTTTCCAGGCGAGTTGGTCCAGGATAAAGAAGGAATGGAAGACAGAGTTGTGGAGGAAAGGATGGTCAAGGTGTCTACACAACCTCACCATCTCCAGGCCCCCAGTCTTGTCCTTGCTTTGAGCGCTGAGCTGCTCTCTTGGCTCTGCAGGCTGTCACCATAGAAACCCTCCTGCTTTTGCTTTGTGTCTCACTGATCTGCTACTGCTTCATCTTTGGTAGACAAGCCTCAGGATAGTGAATCTAGGTTCCCATCCTCATCTACCGTTGGCCCTTGTTTTAGCTTTGCTCATGTATTTATGCTGTATGTGGGCCTTGATTGGCCGAGACCCCATGACGACATTGAGCATGTCAAGTGCCACAAAATATTTGAGGCATTTCTTGAATATGAAATCAAGGCCTTATGTGTGTCTCAAAGACTTAGAGGTCTAAGGAAACAGTGGAGTGAACTGAATAATGTAATTAGCCATACTTCTTGCTGGCATTATAGTCACATTTTCCTTACTGAATATTCTTAAAAATTCTCTGGCTTAGCTCTTCAAATTTTCATTTTCTGTTTGAGGAAAAAAAGCAGTCAAACTTTTCAAATGCTTACAGGTTTTAAAATTAAAATCGACTTTTCTTCATTATATTGTAGTTATGTGACCGTGTACATTCTTCTAACTTTAAGTACTATTAGTAAGTCGAGGAGTCTGGAGTGTGTTTCTGCATCTTATAAATCTTTCTTGAGCTCCAGAGCCAAAGCTAGAGTCTCCCCTCGATCTCTGCTTTGCTGAACACCAAGATTCTAATTGTATTATGTTACATTAAAATAATGATTTTATTCTCTTAATGTTACCTGCTCCCTGTAACTTTCCCCTTTCCACATTTCCACGATTCATGGTGTTTCTCTAGCTATACTCAAAATACCATTAAGTCACCCAAACACATCCTAAATATCATGACTTTGTGTAATTCTCACTCTTATATACAGAGTCCTCAAGACACTGATGCTTGTGGTTGGTTCTCTGGTACCACAACAGCCTCCAGAATCATTTCCTAACTTCCGTTCTCATACTCACAACATCTTCTCTGCATTTTCTCAAAGCTCTTTTGCAAAATTCTGTGTCATACAGTATTAATCTCCTTATATGGCAAAAAGATTCTCCATAATCTAATTTATGGCTAATTTATCCTCCAGCACTTTCTAGATTCACTGTGTACCTTACAGAGCATGAGCTTTTGTCTCTAATGATGGGCATTACTATTTCTACTTAGGACTTTTTTCCAGTATTTTCAGGGGGGGTCTCTTTCTCATCATTCAGATAGACTTTATTATCTTTTCTAAGATTACCAAAGCAATATGCTCCATTCCCATTCAGAATTGTCATACTTTGCATTATCTAACTGCATAGATCAGTACATTAGATCATCATCCTCCCTGTCTTTTCCTGACATCTCTTTCTATTTTCTTCCCTTTATTTCTTAGTATTCTTTCTTATTTTTGTCTTTCCCACTAAACATAAGCTCCTGTGTAGTAGAAAATCCCACACTAGTCCACAGCATCCAATAAATGATATCAAAAGAAATTTAGGGTACTGGGCATGATGGCTCACACTTGAGATCCCAGCACTTTGGAGGTTGAGGGAGGAGGATTAACACAAGCTTGTGGCCTGCCTGGGTGACATAGTGAGTTCAAAGCCAGCCTGAGCTACGTAGTGAGATCCTGTCTCAAACAAAACAACTAAATAAAACAAAACAACACAGAACAAAAATTTAGAGAAATGTATGAGCTGAGGAAGGTCCAAAACTCATCACACTTTGAAGATAAGTCATTTAGAGGAAGATTTGTGTGCAAGTCTGCATGGAGAAAGGTTTGTCAAAGTTGCTTGACCAATAGTTCCGGAGTCTCCCCAGCAAAGGTCTTACAAAGGATCCTTTGCACTAGTGGCTGGGAGGACTGTGGAAAGAAAAGTGCAAAGACAAGCATTGATTACAAAACACAGCAGCTGAACCGCACTGTCAGCCAGTTTCATTTCTTCAGATATCTTCCTGCCAGTCCATCCTCAGCCAGCATGGAGGAGACTTGACATTAAAAGCAACTCTTGCCTCTTGGTTGTCAGGCACATGATTGTATTGCTTTGCCCCAAAAGAGAGCTAAAGGCAAGCAACACAGTGATGCCAACATCTTGTGCAAGTCACAATGTGATGATAAAAATGAACGTGTGTGTGTGTGTGTGACAGGTAGAAGGTAGAGAGAGGGGATAACCGTTCCCTTAAGTTGATCAGTAGCGGTACGGTGACCCCAAGGCCTGTTAAAGTGGTGCCCCCAGGTGGTCTCTAGGATGTGTCTGGATGGGACTCAAACAAGTTGTATCCTAAGAATAGAATTTAGCTCTGCGATTGTTCACCCAGAGAAGAGCTGCCAGTGCGTGAACAACCACACAGAGCTACTCAACAGGGTCACCTGATACCTGCTCACCGTGGAAGAAGAGAGATTGCGAATGTGGCCCCAAGAGTTTTCCAGTTGCCTTCAGATATTTTTAAAGACACACGGTAAATGAGATCACCCTGTGTCGCCATGGGCCGAGAAAGGGTAAGCTCAAAATAACTGTACGAGCACCCTGGAAGGACTTATAGCTATGTGTCTCATTTTTCTTTTCTCTGGGTAGAATTATGTTGTTCAAGAACATAACTGATGGCAGGAGTGACACCCAAATCAAGAGAAGAAGACAGTGCACCCTTTAGTCTGTTCACACCAGAAGCCATTGCTGTCACTGTCCTTCTCTCTCCTCGGGCTATCAAGGGTATTAGGGCAGCGGCTGGCTCCGCCCCAGCCCTCGTCTTGCAGAGGGTGCTACTCTGGAAATCATCATGACTCTGAACTCTGAGGAGCTCGTCATCAGTGGACGGTAAACTGCCCTTTCATGATGTGCATCACGGCTGTAAATTAGAGCTACGCAGGAGTGGGCCTGCACAACCTTTTTCAGTATTAAACACTATTTCCCCACGTCCCGCTTTCGCGCCAACTTTCCGTTACCTGATTTAGTAGCAAATACTCCAGCGACTTGCTTCCGTCTTTGGAAGACTGAAGAGATTATGAAAGCCAAGGGAAGGGTGAGCTGCGTGGGCTAATAAGCTAGTGGGATCCGGTCTATTTGTGCCATGGACCAGAATAAAACTCACTCCGATGGAAATGGCCAGAAATATCAATCTTTCCTAAAGGCTAAAATATCAGAAGCTTAATAATTGCATACACCATTATTCAGAGAATATAGTAAAGTATGCTGCTGCATAAATCAGCTTGCTATCAGGTGCCAGCTCTAAGACAAGAAGAGGCAAATATTTCTTATGAAATGACAGTGGTGTTGGGCAAATGAATAAAGAACGGGAGTCTGCGAAGTATCAGAAGAGGAT
>PVIC010029787.1:0-22308 GCA_004025085.1 Thryonomys swinderianus
GAGACCCTGTCTAAAAAAAAAAAAAAAAAAAAAAAACTGCTGAAAGGTTTCATGCATTTGGAAAGTGACTGTCACAAGCTCTCAGCCTCCCTCTGGAGCAGAGCTGCTATGTTCACGCTCTTGGGGAGAACACTGGAAACTGCAGATTCCTCAGTCTCTGTCATGGCGTGAGGCAACAGCTGTCTTTTGGGGAATAAGCATAAGGACCCTTCTTTTGGGGTGAGGAGAAAGCCAACTGCTGTGCACATACTAAGCAGGGGTTAGACCACCAAGCTACACCCACAGCCCAGAATTGGGTTCCCTATGGATCTCCTGCAACTTCCTGGGGAACAGATTCCTGCTTTCTGAATGTGCTCTGTTCTTCCTCCAGCAACTTGTGTTTCCTGTGTCCTCAGACCTGTGATACCATCTTTTGCAAGTCAGGCTCAGAGTTCCCCGCCCTGAGGCCTCTGCCCCAGGTCAGAACACACGTGCTCTTTCCCTCCAGGTGTCTGGGTCCTGGAGGACCAAGGGCAGGTGAATGAATCACTCTTTCTCGCGCAAAATTTAGGTGGTGTGTAATTCACTCTTGAGGTGGTTGTCAGATCCAGTTATGCGGCATATAGATTGATAGGTAGGAGGGTTTTGATAAGCAATGGCCTTCATGCTATTCAGGAACATGACATCTTAGTGCTATGTTGCACTCTATGAGACTCTTCTTCATATCTGGGTCTCCATGCCCAGGTAGCTGCTCTGCTCCAGATTAAAATGATCACAGCCCTGGGATTAGTTAGCATATTGTCTCCTAACAGACATAAATTTTCCCTCAAAAGACATTAAATTCTGCGAATTCCTTCACACTGGAAGACAGGAAGAGAGCGACTGTGTGGTTTCTCAGGGTGACACTGGGAGAGCAGATGAGGGAAATGTGATGCTCAGAAGATGCTGACGCTGAGGGGGAGGGAAGGGGCCACTGGCCAAGGAACGTGGGAGGGTTTGGGGAATTGGAAGTGGTGAAGGATGGATTCCCTCCAGGATCCTCCCCACAAGACGCAGACTAAGAATGTATCATTTCAGAGCCCTGAGGCCCATGTTAGACTTCATGCCATGAAAATCTAAAGTGACAAATTCTCATGCTCAATCCACTAAATCAATGCTTATTTTACAGTAAAATTAATCAAGAAATTCAGAAGTCTCTCAATTTTTCCTAAAGGAACTTCCACGCCAGAGTATCTAGGAAGAATGAGCCCCTGAGTTTCTGCTGAACCCTGAAAACCTTCTCATCAGGAAATGAGAGCACTGAGACCTTCAGATAGAGGGAGAGAGTGTGCAAGGCCAGAGCTCCTGGCCAGCAAACAGCTGCTGGGGTCCTGAGAGGAGTTAGTATTCCTGGCTGAATCGGGCCAGCAGGATGTTGTGACAGTGCTGAGAGGGACAATGTGTGGCATCTGGGGCTGATGGTGAGAGTCACAGCTGACTCAGGCTCACTGTGCCAGAATCCGTCAGGGACCCGTGATGCCCGGGTAGATGTCCAGTGTTGGCCAGTTTAAAAGCTGTCCTCCTTGCCAGGCGTGGTGACTCATGCCTGTAATCCCAGCACTCGGGAGGCAGAGACAGGAGGATTGCTGAGGTCGAGGCTTGCCTGGTCTACATAGTGAGCTCAGAGCCAGCCTGAACTACAAAGCGAGACCCTGTCTCAAAAAAAAAAAAAAAAAAAATTAAAAGCTGTCCTCTCCTTCTGCCCCTAGGAGGCCAAGCAGTTCTCAGAGCTGTTGCTCCGCACATGAGTCTGCCTGGACAAGGAGATGATGCAGACTCTCTCCCCAGCAGCTACATCTAGGAAGCCCTCAGAATGAATCAAAAAGGTTGCCACAGAAAAAGAATGTGTGAACACACACAGATACTTTATCACATAGACAGTGAAGGGAGTCGTTGAAAGTGTTCTTTCTAAAGTTATTCAGTCAGCAGAGTAAATTCATATAGGAATCAGTTATTTCCCACCATATCTAAAAGTTCTTGTTTCAGTCCTGAAAGCAGCGCAGCATTTGTTTGTCACCACACACCATGAGCAGCACAACAGGAGGACCTGGCTCTGAGACACCATCCTGCTGTGGCTCCCTTGCTAGGGCAGTTCAGTGCTCAAGGCAAAGCCTCCTCCGGAGAATCAGAACAGGTGGGCAGGGCCTGGAGAGGCCTGTGCACAGGAACCAGCACATGACGAAGCCAGTTGCATGGCAGAGGATTGAGACAGTGGCTGATATAAACCCAGAGCCAACAGTAATACTGCAGAGCATGTATTTATAGGACAAGACAGACACAGAAGTTACATCAGAAGCTTGGAGATCAAATTTTAAACTCACATACCAGACCATGAGGAGGTACACCCAAGGCTTTAGTTTTGAACCAAAAATAGATATAAATGAATTGAGATTTACAAGAATAATATCCAAACTATACTGATCCAATCTTACTGAAATGACGCAACATTTAGAAAAACAATGCAAAAGAGAAAATTAATGAAATAACAGAGATTAAAGCAGAGAAAAGGAAGACATGGCAGACATGGAGGAAGGGGAAGGGAACAGGGGTGGAAATAACAAGAAAAAGTGTAAATTTTGGACTCATTTCTTATTCTTCTTAATCATGGAATGTCTGAAGTCCTCTGCGACTTCCATTCCTGAAGCTGTTAAATGACACAGAAAACACTTGAGCTCTGGTTCCCACCCTTGGCCTGGACCAGAGAGACAGAACACAGAACAGCAATGACTTCTGTAGAACCCCATGGGTTCTACAGTAAAGTTGGAGTTATAGTAAAGTTCAGAAAGAGCCTAACTAAGTAAAATGAAAAACCAACTGGAGAATAGAAATCCTCCTTCCCGTAACTATAAGAAACTCAAAGAGACCACTAAGTAAACTGGGAAACAGAAAACAAGACATCCTTGGGTGTTGTGGCTACAGACCAACACTGCCAGAGACAGTAACTCTAAAATGCCTGTTTCTTCTCCTTGGGTTTGAGAAGCTTCCTTATGCCACTTGCTACTTTTCTTTCATGTTATGGTATCCTAGTAGTTCTAAGTGGAATTTGACTCAAACTATGTTTTTAATATCAGAAGAAATATTGCAGGAACTTATCTCTTCAGAACCAAAATATGGTCAGAACAAACTAATGAATTTGAAAATTTAAAACATATCTCTGGTTGTCAATAATATACTGGCTTAATATCAAAGGTTTGAGATCACTTGAACAATTTGTGCCGGACATAAAATTCTGAGATGCCAATTTTTTATTTTAGGGTACCAGGGATCAAACTTGGGCCCTTGTACTTCCAAGGTAGTTATGGTACCACTTGATCTAATTCCCTGGCCCCTCTGATGCCAATTGTATACATTTGCCCAATCTTTTCTTAACTTTTTAAGTTTCTCATATTTGGCATATAATATCTACTTTATAAATTCTATGTTCAATGTACTTTCACAATTCCAGAATCTAAAGTCTGGACAGCATTTTGCTCTCTGTAATTTCTATGATTTTTCATTCATACTTAAATTATATCTTGTTCTAGGATGTCAGAAATCTCTGACTTCGAGGTCTGCTGGCTCTTGCAAAATAAATTGTACGGTTTCTTGGGAAGTTAGAGTGGTCTTGGCCTCCACTACTTCACTTGGGCAACTCATCTGTAAAGCTATCTTACACTGATTTTAAAGTTACAATGATTTCAAAGTGCACAAATTCTAAGCCGGGCATTTTTGGAGAAAATATCCCTGGCAGCACTGGTCTGCAGTCATTACGTTCCAAACAAATCTTGTTTGGTTCTCTCTCCATTTCCCAATTTTCTTAGAGCCCTGTTTTCCCAATTTACTTAGAGCCCTGTTTTGCCCTCTGAGAAGCTGTGGGGAGGACAGTTTGCAGTTTCCGTTTGGTTCACATTACTAATCCCCAAAGTAAATGAGAGTCCCACAGCATTCACACAGCATGAATCTTCAGCATGTTTCCTTGCTGTCTGACACATGCATAGGGTGAAGACTTGATCTCAAGTGTTACCTGTCTTCTACAGTACATTCAGAATAATAATAGCTTTGGACTTCATAGACATTTCTTCAAGATAGTAAAAAATTGACAAGAAAATTTGACATATATTTATCCTTCCTTTTCTTCATTTCTTTCCTCTCTTCACTCATTTCCTACCTCTTCCTTCCTGTTCCTTTCCCTTGTCTATTTTGTTCTTATTTTTCTAGCATGTTATATTATTCCACCAGAATTGTTAATGTAAGGGACCTAGTCTACAATTTAGGTAAAACTAAACCCCTTTAAATATATTTTTTTACTTAAAACTAAGGTCTTTCAAGATGCCATCTTCTGGTTGCCAAGTGTTAGAGCTTCTAAATTAACTTTGTGTTCTTTCTCCTCATGCAAAGCCATGTCTTGTGATATTTTTGGCTCTTGACTGAATCGGGTAATTTCACAGCCCAATACACCTAAAACTTACTTCCTCATTGGCTGATTCCTGTGCATAGGTCACACCCAACCCAGCCCAACCACACAGATCCTATAAGAGAAGCCTTTGCAGTGAGATCCCAACTGCATCACTCCAGCAGGGACAGCAAGATGGTGCCCCAGACCCCGGTCCTCCTGTCTCTGCTGCTGTGGGTCTCTGGTGAGAAATTGCAAAGTTTCACCCTTCAGAGAATATCCTTGTAGAACTGAAAAATAACTTTAAGAAGTAGAAAATAATGACTGTTTCTAATATGAAACATCTCATATATATGTGTGTGTGTGTGTGTATATATATATATATATATATATATATATATATATATATATATAATCACGATCTATTCCTGGTTGCAGGTGTCTACGGGGACATTGTGATGACACAGTCCCCAGGTTCCTTGGCTGTATCTGTGGGAGAGAGGGTCACCATAAGCTGCAAGTCCAGCCAGAGTCTTCTATACAGCAGTAACAACAAAAACTACTTAGCCTGGTACCAGCAGAAACCGGGACAGTCTCCCAAACTGCTCATCTACTTGGCATCCACCCGGGCAGACAGGGTCCCAGAGCGGTTCAGCGGCAGTGGGTCTGGGACAGATTTCACACTCACCATCAGCAGCGTGCAGCCTGAGGATGTGGCAGATTATTACTGTTTGCAGAGTTATAGCACTACTCCCACAGTGATTCAGCCTCGAACCAAAACTTCCTCTTAGGGCACCCCAGCTGCTTGCTGTCCATATAGCTCTGGACTTGAAGACTTCCTGCCTCCACCTTAGAATGCAGCATGAGGACCTCACATTCCCAAATTGGGATTACTCTTTTCATGCACAGAAGAGCTCAGTTCCAAAACATGGGAGCTTTCTCAAGGTGACACATGGCCACGGCACTCCCAGAGATGACAAGGGTTTTTACAAATTTATTCTCCAAAATTAAGAGTTTTGCAGAGAACCATTCACATACAGAGTAAATCCCTGACCTGGGTTTCAGGCTTAGAAGAGTCACTGGTTTCTCCAGCACCCGGGATCCCCAGCAGACCATTTATCACAGGGACAGCAGTCTTCTTTGAACTTAGCCTGTGCGTGTGGAATCAGGTTGTCCTCTTCCTGCAGATATGGAAATAGGGCAGCAACTACATCTGCTTCTCCACATTAGACTTACTAACCCCATTTTAAGGGCCAGAGACTGCAAAGTCAGAGGTTCTTAGTATTAAAAATAATAGATAAGTTCAGTACAAATGAGAATAATGGAAATAAAAGAGAGCACAGGACTCTTCCCAGACTTCTAATTTGCTACTTATGAAATAATATTGAAGGAATAAGTTATGAACTTGATATTTTGTAAAACATGAAGGAAATAAAGAAAAAAGGAAGAAAATCACTATTCAGCTTATAAATTGATATCTGAGTATATTAAATAGGCACTGTAAATCATTTAGCTCATCTTTTTTTTTTTTTTTTTTTTTTTTTTGAGACAGGGTCTCACTTTGTAGTTCAGGCTGGTCCTGAGCTCACTAGCCCAGGCAAGCCTGGAACTCAGCAATCCTCCTGCCTCTGCCTCCCGAGTGCTGGGATTACAGGCATGAACCAACACGCCCAGCACTGTGGTATGTGGTATTGATTGC
The DNA here is from genome assembly GCA_004025085.1 of Thryonomys swinderianus. Classification (NCBI taxonomy): domain Eukaryota; kingdom Metazoa; phylum Chordata; class Mammalia; order Rodentia; family Thryonomyidae; genus Thryonomys; species Thryonomys swinderianus. Next base: position 6,090 of record PVIC010029787.1, read on the forward strand.
TGGTGGGCGAGAGTCACCACGCCCAGCATTGTATGTGGTTACAGGGATCAAACTCAGGGCCTTGCACTTGGGAGGCAGATGCTGGAACCACTGAGCTAAATCTCTGGCCCCCTTTAGCTCATCTTTATGAAGTCACAAATATTATTGACACATCCATTCTGTTTTAATATTTTATTTAATGAATGTGATTTCACCTTTTATTTTGCTTTCAGTAGACAATATGCTACAATTATTTTCCTAGGTATGAAATATTAAATTACATGCTTATAATCTCAGTGAGTCTCACCTAGGAAGCTGAGATATTTTAGTATAACACAAGCTGCATGTGGTTTTTCAAACTTAAAATTTCCAGGGAGGAGAATATGAAGCTGACTAAATGTGCTCAAGTCCCGTTCTATCAAGTTGTGGTGTCATCTCAATCCTTTACAACTTTGTGTGTGACTGGTCCAATAGTTGGAATTTAGTTTCTTTCATTTGTTCCCCTACTGCTGAACCATGTGAGACAGGTGAAGGACAGGGCCTTGGGCCTAGCTTTGTCCAATAAGTAATCTTTTCAAACGTTTGAAGTGTTACAAAGAACACATATACTCTGAGTATACAGTCACCGGAGAAAGGTGGCACACACTTGTAAACCCAGCATGCTGGAGCTCAGGCAGTAGGACAGAAAGTTGGAGACCAAGCTGGGCCATTTAACAATTCAGTGAGACTCTGTCTCAAAATAAATAAAAAAGGCTGGTGATGTACAACAGTGTCTAGGTCCTGAATTTGATGATATGCACATTCCAAGAGTCTTTTACTTACAATGAAAGCAAATATGCCAGAGTCCTGGCTTACTTATTTTCTCACAAAGATACTTTCCGAACGGTATAAGATGTGCACTGCACTCATTGGGCTGTCATTTTAGATTGGACAAAATTAAGGGAAATCTTTCCTTAAAAGTTGTGACATATATGATATGTGTTTGCATTTTAACTAGACAGATACATAGACTGACAGATAGATACATACATAGATACATACATAGAGAACAGATAGATAGATGATAGACATAGATAGATACATGATAGATAGATTTTCAGATGAACACATCTAAATGAAAATAGTCATGAACTCATATTTACTAATTTGAAAATCTATGTACCAGGAACTTCATATCTATTATATAAAGCATAATTTTATTCTCCTTTTCTTCTTGCTTTCAAGTTTTTAGGCTCTATGTGGAAGACAAATTTTATATCTATACCATATTCTTTTGATTTTTTATGCTCCTATATTATTTATTTACTAGGGCAAGGAAAAGATTATTTCTAATACTAACTTAAAGATTATGGTAGTTCACATTGTTACAACAGAAGTTCTTTCCTAAAGGAAGGAAGGAAAAAGGGAAATTGAAGAGGAGGAAAAAAGGGAAACAATGCTCGGTATATAGGGCAAAGGGAAGATTATAGGAATGGAGAAAATAATAATCAAGATATATCACATACAGGCACAAATTCTCAGTTATGAATGTGACCATAAATCCCACCTAAATGTACAAGTAAACTCAATAAATTTACAAAAGAAGTTGTTTACTACTCTGCTATATGGTCTTCATGACAGGAAATACTAAGAATGAAAACTCGTGGAGTGAAAATTCCTTCCTTATCTTTGACGAGACTAAGAAAGATGAGAATTTCCCTCCCACAGACAAGATCTAGACATCCATCTGCATATCCCAGGGACTTTAGTCCTGTCTTGGGTGGACAGAAACATGAGCCCTGTGTCTGTGTGACATACATAGATTTTTGAAGGGGTCCTTGTACCCACTGCTGCAGGCAGCATGGACATTATCTCTATGGGTTTCCTCCAAATGTAGAGGGTATATTTTATACACCTGGCTCACACACACAAAACCCCCCACCATGCCCTTCACTCTTTCCACACCACTATACCCACCAGGGGATTTGCATAGTGGCCCCAAAGGGGAAACTTCCCTGCAGGTCTGAGATAAAATGTCAGGTCTAACTCTGCCATGACTTATTAGGACTCTTCAATGCAATTTCTCAACACGAGGCTCCCTCTTCAGCCCTGGGGACTGCTACTGTTCTGGATCCCAGGTAAAGACACAGGGAGAGGAGGAAGGACAAAAGTATGAGACGGTGAGTTGCAGGGGCCCAGGGCTGCCTTGCTGGGTGCAGTACAAGGGTGAGATGTGCAGCCCTGTCCTGAAACCTGGGTGTGTGAGGTTTAGATCTGGGAGTGGGGAAGATTCCTGAGGGAGTAAGGACCTTGACTCTCGTGAAGACCGACGAGAAAAAAAAGATGGTCCGATGAATGCTATAGTGTTCCTGGTGATGAGAAATCTTGGGCGCTATTTGAAATTTAAATTAGTTTGCATTTTAAAATCATAAAAATACATTAGTTTGAGGGGCCGGAGATTTAGCTCAGTGGTTCTGGCGCCTGCCTCGCGGGCGCAAGGTCCTGAGTTCGATCCGGTAGCCATAGAATGCTGAGCATGGTGACTCACACCCACCAGCAATCAATACCACATACCACAGTGCCAGGCGAGGTGGCTCACGCCTGTAATCCCAGCACTCGGGAGGTGGAGACAGGAGGATGGCTGAGTTTGCGGTGGCTTGCCTGGGCTACATAGTGAGCTCAGGTCCAGCTGAACTACAAAGTGAGACCCTTTCTCAAAAAAAAGGAAAAATATGAAAAGGGCTCATGATGTTTGTATGTGACCTCTGCCTTTTCCCTCATTATTATCCACAGGAGACACAGTAATGACACAGACCCCTCTCTGTCCACCTCTCCAGGAGAGACGGCATCCATCTCCTGCAGGTCCAATCAGAGCCTCCTCTATAGTGATGGAAAAACCTATCTGAATTGGATTGTACACAAGCCAGGCCAGGCTCCAAGGGGCCTGATATATGAGGTTTCCAACCGGTACTCTTGAGTCCCTGACAGGGTCAGTGGCCGTGGGTCAGGGACAGATTTCACTCTACCATCAGCAGGGTGGAGCCTGAGAATGCAGGAGTTTCATACAAGGTACACATGAACCTCCCACAGTGATACAGCCCCAACACAAACCTTGCTGCCCCCAGGGAGGCCCAGCTGCCCTCTGCCGTTGTCTGGGGAGCAGCACAACAGAGTCTCTGAGGCCCTGTGAGAGGAAGAGGTTGAAGATCTCAGAACAACAAGCTGCAGCTGAGGCCTCTGCCCAGGATTGAGAGAAGAAGACAACAGAGCAGCAAGGACCTGACTGTGATGAGGACTCGGACACAGTGGGGAGGAAGAGGGAGTTGTGATTAAGAGGTTCCCTTGGGCAGGGTGTGGTGGCTCACACCTATAATCCCAGCACTCGGGAGGCAGAGACAGGAGGACTGCTGAGTTCGAGGCTTGCCTGGGCTCCATAGTGAGCTCAGGGCCAGTCTGAAACACAAAGTGAGACTCTTGTCTCAAAAAAAAAAAAAAAAAGAGGTTCCCTTGGACCTTGAAAGCTCTATGCTTTTCTGAAATGCATAAAAGTAAGTCACTGATACACAAAAATGATTAAGGCTGAAATGATCAAATGGAAAGAGCTTTAATCTTTGTCTCTCACATGGCACATCTCTGTTATCATGTCAGGGCCCAGTGGGGATGTGGTGGCTCAGATCACATCACCAGGGAAGGACCGTCTGTGAACTACTGATGTGGCAATGATTCTGTTAGGACCAGTGATCCCAGAGTTTGGACACAAAGGACACCATCCTGCTTAGGGACCCTGCCTAGGCATTGAGAAAACTGTAAGACAGAAGCACGGGGCACTGCAGTGTTTTATACTATTTCTAAAATCAGGTGCTGTCGGGTCACTACTTGTACTCAGTGTCTCGGTGTGTCTCTCCCTGTCCTCTTAGTCCACCCATTCTCTTCCCTCACTGACCCATGAACACTGGCAGTGTGCTCACCCTACCCATGCTTTTCTTATAGATAAAAACTATTATTAAAACTTAATCATTTTTCCATTTTTGAGTTGATGTGAGGGACATGTGTTAATAAACAACACTCAATGAGTTTTTTCTGCTATGCTTTCCATGGACCTGTCAAGATCTTCATCACTAATACTTGTCACTTCATTCTTTTAACATAGGTTTTCTTCCCCACTATAAATTGGATAGAAACTCCATGAAAGCTGTATTTCTTTTTAACCTATCAATCTCTCCCTTTCCTCTTTTCTACCCACTCCCACATATATTCTGTCAAACTGCCTCTCCTCATTTTCATGTACATAAAAATAATATCATCTAAAGTTAACATTTGTTGGACAGTCTTTCTTTTTACTCTGTCTCAATATTTCTTCTTTGACTTATTTTAGAATCCTTTTTTCTTTTATCATCTTCCCCATTGCCTTTACTCTTATCTTTTCTAATCTTCTATTTCCAGGTAATTGAAAGAGTATAAAACACCCTAAAATAGCTCTATATCATATACCTACATATGACTGGATCTTAGAAGGTGAATATTATCAGGAACTGAACACTCTTTGTAATTCAGTTCTGGAAATCTCTACTAGTGGATCTTTCCAGCCCTACTGACCTACAACATTCAACAGGAAAGCACAGGAATAATGAAAAATAAACCAATAAAATGCCTCAAAGTTTGATAACTTCCAACAAAGACAATAAAGTACAGGAACTGTCCAGCAGAGAGAATACAAATACTTAAATGTTTTAAAAGATCAAGGAAAAATGCATACATTGTACAGTGAAGATGTAAACTCATTGAATTCAAATGGGATATAAACAAGCAGATAGAAGTTTTCATTAATAAGACATTCAACAAGGTAAAGAAGATAAAGACCTCTGAACTGAATCACAACGCAACATATGCATGATCTTCTTAGTAAAGAATTTAAACTTATAAAAAAGAGTAAAGCACAACCCCTGGAAATGAAAAACACAACTGAAAATCATGCCAGTAGACATGACCGAGCACAAGAGAAAATATCGGACTTGAGACAACAGGGATCTAGAAGGTGACTCAGTGATACTCCTTCAAATAAAGGAAAATGGGAGAAGTGCACTTGAGAGCTGTCTCTAAGGCACATAACTTAAGAATAACACAAGTCACTAAAGGGGGAAGAAAGACATTCAACGTAAAATCTACTTTCCAAAGTTATTGTAAATTTCATTCAAAAACTCTCAAATCTAGATATTGAAATAGACACCCAGATAATAAGGCATTTAAAACTTAAGCAGGATACCACACCAGAGCTGCACAGAAACAGACCAGGCAAGCAGTGATCAGGTGAGTTCATGGGAAACCTAGACAACAAAAGAGTCCCGCAGCATTACTGGCCCCCAAGGCTGTGGCGTGCCTGCGGGCCCCCATACCATGCCAGCCCTGAGCAGACACAGACCAGGCAGCAGCATGTACAGGAGCTTATGGGGAACCTAGACAAACAAAGGAGGCCTGAGCGATTACCAGTGCCCAAGGCTTCAACTACCTGCTTCTACCCAGACCAAGCCAGAGGCCAGAGAAGACAGACTGGGTAGGTACAGCTTGGTGGAAGTACTGCAGTGAGTCAGCAAAAAGGGAGCTGGGTACCATTGAACAGTGATTGGGCCTGCAAATCTTCTAAGTCCAGGGTAAGTCTAGAAGGTCTTGGAATCTTCATCTTATTGGGCCAATTTGGGTATAACTGTTACATGGAGAACCTCCAAAGAAACCACCTGGCATTCTGTGGACACTGAATGAGTATGGCTCTAGTATTGCAACCTGTACAGAGGGCTTCCATTAGTTGCTCCTCCCAGTCTACCAAACAAATCACTCACTAGAAGAGTGAGGGAGTCCTGGTGACCATACCAACTGGTGAGTTAGTGGAGTCAAATCCACCCACAAGAGACTGGACTCTTACAGAGTTCAAAGGGGTAGGAGCTCCTTAAGTTTGACTCAGGCATTATATTCAGAAACCAGATAAACAAACATGGATGTCTCCTTTTGACTAATGTGCTTACCTTGGTATATTGCTGTTGCTGATTTTCCTGATGTTGTTACTCTTTTTATTTCTTCACTCTGACATAACTTTTTTTCATTTTGCTACTTTGCTGGTACTGAATCTGTCCACCTTCTGAGTTTCTGTCTTCTTAATTGCTTTCATCTTTATAAAACTCATGAGTTCAAAGTCTTCAGAAAAGAAATTTTCAAAGCTTTCATTTCCTTTACTGTGTTCAATACTGTTGATGGTACCGATTGTATTATGGCAACAAAGATAATGTGATTATTCTGTGCAAATACCTCCCATGTTATACCAGACTGAGATTTCTCAAGGGTCAATACAAATTCAAGGAGGACAACCCAGGAAGGTGCCACTTCCAAAGGGTCCTGAATAATGGGAAGAAAGAGATTTGCAACAAACATGGCCCTGACACAAGGCAAGGAATTAAATAAATAAATTAGTAACAACAAAGGAGTAGAAATGAGAAAAAAATTAAAAAGCCAGACACAAAGATCTCCACCACAGGGAAATTCAGAGAAAAGGGAAATTGAGCAAACTGTAACTCACACACCAGGATTCTTTGAGATGGTGACAAAACCAGATCTAGTAAAATGGAAATCAGAACGGACTTCTGAGGTGAAAACAGAGATACTGTCCACAGTGAAAGACTTCATCAAAAAGAGATCAGTGAGATGATAGAATCTAAGACAGCAAAAGCAGTGGAACTCTTTACACAGCTTCAAGCAGAGTTTCAGTGATGAAGAAGGAGAATGAAGGTTTGCAAAGTAGTACAAATGAAGCTGAAAACAAATTTCAGACCTAGAAGACAGGATGTCACCCAATAAATAGGAAAGACATAATCTATGGAAAATGGCAAAGGACCATGAGAAATCAATCCAACAGCTTCTAGATGATTCAAAGAAGAATAACATAAGACTGATTGGAGTCAGTGAGGAAGCAGGAGACAGTGCAAAAGACATAAAAACACTGTTGACAGATATAATGGTAGAAAACTTCACTGGAAAAGAGTTGGACATACACATAAATGAGGCCTACAAGGCTACAGAAGGCCATAATATAAAAATATCTACAACTAGACATAGTTACCAAAGTTCCACATACACTACAAAAGAATGAAATACGTAAAGCAGTTAGAGGAAGGGAAAAGAAAATCACCTACAAAGCAAAGCTCATTAGGACCACTGCAGGATTTTCATCACAAACACTCGGTGCAAGGAGAGCATGGAGTGAAGTGTTTCAAGCATAACAGGAAAACAACCTCCAACCTAGATTGATGTATCCTGCAAAACTATCTTTCAGAATCGATGGGGAAATAAGATACTTCCATAAAAAAGAACACCTGAAAAACTTCAGCAATACAAAACCTACACCCCAAAACATTCTAGAGATTATCTTGGAAAAAAAATAACAAAGGAAATTACAAACCCATGAGATCCAACAGAGTGAACTCACTGGGACAAAAGTAAGAAAAGAAAAGAGTGAAAAATGGCAGTTCTAAGTCTGTCTATAACAGTCATAACCCTTAAAGTCAGTGGACTCAATGGGCCAATTAAAGACACAGACTGGCAGACTGGATCAAGCAAGATCCTACAATCTCCTGCATACAGGAAACACACGTAAGTCAGAAAGAAACACATAGACTGAAAAAAACAGGGATGGAAAACAAATCTCCATGCCACAGAAAATGCAAAAAAGAAGGAGTGGCCATCTTGGTGGCAGATAAAGTAGATTTCAAACCAAAATTGATTAAGAGAGACAAAGAAGGGCACTATAGTCTAGTAAAGGGAACAATCCAGGAGAAAGAAATAACAATCATAAATATCTATGCACCAAACTCTAATGCACCCAACTATATAAAACAAACATCAATGGACATGAAAAGCCAGATAACCACTAATACAATAGTAGTAGGGGACTTCAATACTCCACTGTCACAAATTGACAGATCAACTGTACAAAGAATCAATAAGGAAATACTTCAATTAAACCAGACTTTTGAACTAACAGACTTAATAGATGCCTACAGAGTATTTCACCTTATAAAGCCAGAATATACATTCTTCTTGGCTGCTCATGGATCACTCTCCCAAAAAGATCACATCCTAGATCACAAAACAGGTTCAAGTAAATGCAAAGGAAGTGAAGTTATTCCCTGCATACTACCACACCATACTGCCTTGAAACTGGAGCTGAATGGCAAAAGAAATTCCAAGATCCTCACAAACACATGGAAGTGGAACAACACTCTGTTGACCAACCAATGGGCCACAGAAGAAATTAAAGAAGAAATCAAACAGTTTCTACAATTAAATGATAACCACAGTACAACATACAAAAATTTATGAAACACAATATAAGCAGTTCTACAAGGAAATTCATAGCAATGAATGGCTACTCCTGTAAAATAGAGTAAACCCAAATAAACAATCTAATGCTGAACCTCTTGCTCCTCCTCTTAGGAGCAAGACAAATGAAAAGCTCATACAAGGGAGGAAAGTATGAGGATCAGAGCAGAAATGAATGCAATAGAGACAAAGAGAATGATACAAAGAATCAATGAATCAAAGAGTTAGTTCTTTGAAAGGATAAATAAAATCGACAGACCCTTAGCCAATATTATCAAACAAAGGAAAGGCTCAAATCCATGCTATTAGGACTGAAAAGGGGGAAATTACCATAGATCCAGTGGAAGTCCAAAAGTTAATAAACAGGTATTTTAAAAATTTTTACTCTGAAAAGCTGGAAAATCTAGAAGAAATGGATAGATTCTTAGACACATAATGAATTGCCAAAGCTGAACGAAGAGGATATAAAAATGTTAAACAACTCAATATCAATCTGTGAAATTGAAAATGTAATTAAAACACTTACCAACAAAGAAAAGTCCTGGTCCTGATGGTTTTACTGCCGAATTCTACAAAACATTGAAAGAAGAGTTAATGCCAGTACTTCTCAAACTCTTTAATGAGATTGAAAGGGAAGCAGTACTCCCAAATTCAATCTCTGAAGCAACCATTACCTGGATTCCAAAACCAGAGAAAGACCCAACTAAAAAAGAAAACTACAGGCCAGTCTCTCTAATGAATATTGATGCAAAAATCCTTAATAAAATATTGGCAAACAGAATACAGACAGTTATCAAGAAAATTGTACACACTGATCAAATTAGATTTATTCCAGTGATGTAAGGCTGGTTTAACATATGTAAATCAATCAATGTAAAACACTATATTAACAGACTCAAGACAAAAACAACATGGTCATCTTAATAGATGCAGAAAAAGAGGTTGGCAAAATCCAACACCCATTCATGATCAAAACCCTACAGAGAATCAGAATAGATGGACTTTATCTCAAACTAATAAAAGCTATGTATGAAAAACCAACAGCCAGCATGATACTAAATGGGCAAAAACTGAAACCTCTTACACTAAGATCAGGAACAAGACAAGGATGTCTTCTGTTACCACACTTGTTCAGTACAGTGCTGGAAACATTAGCCATAGCAATTGTACAAGACAAAGAAATAAAAGGAATAAAGATAGGTAAGAAAGAAGTTAAACTGTCATTATTCACTGATTATATAATTCTCAATATATAGGATCCTAAAAACTCAACCAAAAGATTGCCAAATTTAGTAGTGTAGCTGGATACAAGGTCAATGCTCACAAATCAACAACCTTTGTATACACAAACAACAGGTTCACTGAAAGAGAAATTGAAGAGTAACTCCCTTTCACAATAGCATCCCCAAAAATGAAATATCTAGGAATCAATGTAACAACTGAAGTGAAAGACCTCTACTCTGAAAATTACAGGACTCTGAAAAAGGGAATAGAAGAGAATATCAGAAAATGGAAAGACATCCCTTGTTCCTGGGTAGGGAGAACTAAGATCATCAAAATGCTATACTCCCACAATTACAATACAGATTTGATGCAATTCCAATTGAAATCCCAACACCATATTTCAAAGAGCTAGAGAAAATAATCCAAAAATTTGTCTAGAACCACAAGAGACCTAGAATACCAAGTCAATTCTAAGCAACCAGGACATGGCAGGGGGTATTACAATTCCCAACTTAAAAGTACTATAAAGCCACTGTGATTTTTTTTTAATGCATGGTATTGACAAAGTAACAGGCCAGTGGAATAGGCCTATAATGAGGACCAGTGGAATAGATTGGAAGATCCAGAAACAACTCCAAATGCACTAAGCCACCTAATCTTTGACAAAAGAGACCAACATCTTCAATGGGGGAAAGACAGCCTCTTTAACAAATGGTGCTGCAAAAACTGGGCTTTAATCTGCCAAAAACTAAAGCTAGTCCTATCTCTTTCACCATGTACTAAAGTAAAATCACAATGGATTAGAAACTTAAACATTAAAACAGAAACAGTGAACCTGCTGCAAAACAGGTTAGGTAAAACTCTTGGAGACACTGGCTTAGGCAGACTTCATGAACAAAACCTTGATAGCATGAGAACCAGCAGAAAGAATCAACAAATGGGATCTCACCATCCTAAAAAGCTTCTGCACAGCAAAAGAAACCACTGGCACAGCTTAAAGACAACCAACAACATGGGGAAAAAATCTCTACTAGCTGTGTGTCAGACAAAGGGCTACTATCTAGAATATATATACAGAATTTTTAAAAATTAGTCTCCCCAAGTTTAAAGACCCAATTCAAAAATGGGCATCTGAAATGAACAGACACTTCTCAGAGGAGGAAGTCAAAGCAGCCAAGAAGTACATGAAGAAATGTTCAACATCACTGGTCATTCAGGAGATGAAGATGATAATAACACTGAGATTTCATCTCACTCCACAAAGAACGGCTGCTATAGTGAAATTAACCGGCAATAAATGCTGGCGAGGGTGTGGGAAGACACCCTTCTCCACTGTTGGTGGGATTATAGACTTGTGCAACCATTGTGTAGAGATCAGTGTGGAGATTCCTCAGAAAACTAGGACTAGAGGTCCCATTTGACCCTGCTATTCCCCTGCTAGGAATATACTCGAAGAAATTAAAGACATATACGCACCCATGTTCACATCAGGTCAGTTTGTGATAGCCCATTTTGGAAACAACACAGATGCCTATCTACTGGAGACTGTATAAGGAATATGTGTGGGTTTTTATAAAATGGAGTATTACTCTGCCATAAAGAATGACAGGTTTCATTCATTTATGTGCAAATGGACACACCTGGAGGACACACTAATAAGTGAAATAAATAGATCACACATATGTAAATACCATATCTTTTCTTTGGTATGAGAACCTGTAGATATAAATCAGTTCTAGAATGCATGATAGATTTTGTGAAATAGGAAATATTCAAAGGGAATGTGGTAGGGGAAAGTAATGAGGGAAAGAATAAATGTGATTTGAAAAGGAAAAGAAAGCACATTTATAGTGAGTGAGGGGTTGTAGGGTGGGTAGGGATATGGGTAAAACTCAGAATTAACTCGTGTCATATACTGGCACAAATTCCCTAATGTTTAGTGTAATAGTGAACTGTATGTAAAATCTACCAATAAAGAATTCAAATAAAAAAGCAAACTCAAATAGATATGAATGAAAGGGAGTCTGTCCACAGCACATGTTAGAAAAATCCAAGAAAATCAGAACAAAAGAGGATACTAAAAGCTATTAGAGAGAAATATTAAGTAACTTTTATTTATTCTTTTCTCCCAATACCAGGGATTGAATTCAGGACCTTGTTAAACTTCTAAATATAAACCTCTTAGAATAATAGCAGATTTCTCAAAACACACCGTTTCAGACCAGGAGACTTTGGGGAAGTTTATCAAGTGCAGAAAAAATAAAACTGTGTGCACTCTATGATGCTACAAAAATATCTTTCAACATTATTCAAGAAGTAAAGAATTTCCGTGTTGAAGAGCCCTTTAAGAAATCCGTGACAACCAAAGCAGCGCTAAATACTGAAAAGATAATCAAAAGGTAAAATTAAATAAATCAGAAAAGACAAACATGTCATGACAGAAATTAATATTTTCCACAAAATCTCACAGTGTTAATGTTTTACAAATAATATTTGAATGATCATAGACCACAAAGACACTGATGATACACATTCAAAATAATTTGGTAATTTGAATATAATAGAAAACAGTGAAAATTATATAGAACAATTAGACCTACTTCCAATTCATATTTGGGAGTTGTAAGCAGTTATTGAAGAAATGAACGACACACGACATTACGTGATAAATTGAAGGAAACAAGGATCAAGGACTCAGTCTGAGCTACAAGGAGCAGACGTGAAACACGAGCTGAGGTTTCTCGGATGTGAGTGTGAACAGATGGAGGCAGATGGGGACCAGGAGGTGACACAGTGTGTGAAGCAAACGGGTGAAGAGATATCTCTACCTGGTAGGCCAAAACGGACTATCCACTAAGATAGAACCGGAGCTGAGACGGACTCAGGCACAAGAGGCACAACAATATTTTAAGAACGATTTTTCAAATGAACTCTTAAATAATATTAAACCTGAAGGAAATTTTCGTTGGGAATGATGGCTATAAAATGGTCCAAACAGTTTCACCTGTGGTGTCAAATCCTTTGTAACAGGTGGAAGACGGTTGCTTTGAAATAACTGTGCGCGAGCTGCCCTCTGCTGGTCACATTCGAGCACTGCAAGTACCGAGACACATTGTTCCTCCTCTTTCAAAATGATTTATTCCAATACTTTGCTTACAACATTTTGATCTGCTTGAGCATCGGCCCAAAAAAATCCTATCCTTCATTAGTGTGGACTGAAGTCTCTCAGAGATCACACCTGGAAAGCACAGAGGGAGGCCGCACAGACAGATATGGTTCTGGGAGAGGGACACGTTTGACACGCTGCTAGATACAAAGATGGAGGACACAGACTGTGGACACTAGTTGGAGCTGGAAAGAGACAGACGCCCTCCAGATGCCCATGCATCTGGCAGCATGTGGACTTGAATGCACTGAGTCCTGAGGTGAACTTCAAAATCCTGGAACTGGAAAACAATGACTTTTGCACGTTCCAGCCATAAATTCATGCTAAATCTGACTCTAGAAATGAAAATAAATTGCAAGTCTTTATTGAGTGTCCTGTGAGAATCTTCCTTATTAAAGGAGGTAAGGAACACTAAGCTCCTTAACTTTCTACCGAGCCCTGTAAACCTTCATATCCTGAGGATGGGAATCATCCTTTAGAAGACAGAAAGAATGTGAAATCCTGCGCTCCGTGACCAGCAAACAACAGAGAGAGACGCTGAGAGGAGTGTATGCTCCAGGGTGGATCACGTTGGGGTCTCATGTGACCCCGTGATAGGAATAACAGGCCACACCTTCATCCTGCAGGCTGCTGGTGATGACAGTGACATCTTTCCCAGACCTGCTAGCACCGAACTGCTGAGGGACCCCAGAATCCCAGGTGTGGGACCGATTGGTGGGCAGTTTCTGATGGTGCCAGGCTGAAAACTTCATCTGATTTGGGCTCCACAGCAGACTCTCCTGGGCTTGTAGTTCCAGGTGATGACGCTCCACAGACACAGCCGGGAAGCCCAGAGGCTGGGTTATCGCAATGTCACCAGAGGCCCCTCGAGCTGAAATACACAATGGCCACACAGTTTCACTCACTGTACCACATGTACATGGAAATGTGTCCTTTAGCAGTCATTTCACTATGGTACCAGAAGTCACTGCATAATAAGATTCATAAAAGAACTAGCCATCATTACCCACTACAGCACAGAATAACGTTTTCAACTCTAGACTCTCTCTGAAAGGACAGCAGACCTTGGTTCTCAAGAGAGGCCCAGTGCAACATGGATAATACCTGGGCCTCAGATGCCATGTAGTGACCCTCTTGCATCAGGCAGCTCAGCTCTCAATGTCTGGTCTCTATTATAAATCAAAGCGGATGAGCTGGGCCAGGAGCAGCCTCCATACAGGAACCAGTGACTGAAAACCAAAGTGCGTGGGCAGCACACTGGGATTTAGCTAATGTGAACCAAGGGAAATCAACATAAAGACAATCTATTTCTGTAACTAGAAAAGGTACAGCAATGAATGTCAAAGCTCTAAGATCAGATCTAAAGCTCAAGAATCAAAAACCACCAGTTGGGTATAGGACGACAATGCTTTAGTTTATATATATATATAAATGCTTTAGTTATATACATATATATAGGTTATATACATATAGGTTTTATATATATATAGATTATACATATATATAAGTTTTATATATATAGGTTATATATATATGTTATATAGTTTATATGTATTATATTATACATAATATATAATATATATTTTTAAATTTTTGTTAATGTATTCAACATTAAAAACAATAGTAAGTCCTTACAAACAGAAAACCACAAAGATGTTGTAGAAGGTCAATTGTTGAGAATATGATTTGCCTCATTATTCCGAGTATGAAGTATAAACAATACCAAAATGTACCTAGCAACTCTACCACCTCTCCAATTTACAAAGACTCTTTCTTTATTTCCCTACTTTCCTTACTTTTTTCTTTCCCTTCTTTCCTTTTTCCTACCTCTCCTCCTTCCTTTTCTTTGTCCCTTGGACATTTTCATCCTCCTTCACAATATCTCCTCTACATTATGGCTCCCACTTGCACTTACAGTTTATTGAACCAGAGAAATTATTCGGTATTTACACATGTATTTACATGTGTATTATTTGGTATTACATATCTATTTTTTTCACTTAATAGTATGGCCTCCATGTGCATCCATTTAATTATAAAGGCCTCAAATATACCGTTCTTTACAATGGAGTGGTACTCCATTTTTTAAAGTTAAAATGAAAACCACATCTCCTTTATCGTTACCTGTTAATGAACATTTGAGTTGTTTCTATGCTTTAGCTTTTACAAACTGTGCTGTTGTAAACATGGTTACACAGATACTGCTGTGGTAAGATGCTTTTAATTCTTTTGGGATAATAAACAGCAGAAGAGCTGCGTCAAATGGGACCTCCAATCCTAGTTTTTTCAGGAATCTCCATACTGATTTCCATGGTGCTTATACCAGTCTTCACTCCCATGAAATGTGGGCAATAATTCTCCCCGCAGCCTCCCCAGCATTTGTTGTTGGTTGATTTTGCGATAGCAGCCATGCTTTCTGGAGTGAGATAGATTCTCAGTGTTGTTCTCATTTGCATCTCTCTAATGATCAGTGATGAGCACTTACTGCATACATTTACATGTTGATTTTTCTTCTTCTTCTTCTTCTTCTTCTTCTTCTTCTTCTTCTTCTTCTTCTTCTTCTTCTTCTTCTTCTTCTTCTTCTTCTTCTTCTTCAAAATGTATGTTCATGTCAGATGACCATTTTGGACTGGGTCTTTATATTTGGAGTGGGCTGATTTTTTTTAACTTCCTTATATAGTCTAGATAGTAGTGCTCTGACTGAGCAACAGCTGGGAAGATTTTTTTCCCCCATATCATGTGTTGTTTCTTCATTTTTTTTTTTTTTTTTTTTGAGACAGGGTCTTGCTTTGTAGTTCAGGCTGGCCCTGAACTCACTATGTAGCCCAGGCAAGCCTCGAACTCAGCAATCCTCTTGTCTCTGCCTCCTGAGTGCTGGGATTACAGGCGTGAGCCACCACACCCGACATTGCAGTATGCGGTATTGATTGCTGGTGGGCGTGAGTCTCCACGCCCAGCATTGTATGTGGTTACCTGGGATTGAACTCAGGACCTTGCGCTTGCGAAGCAGGCGCTGGAACCACTGAGCTAACTCTCTGGCCCCTTGTTTCTTCATTTTGTTGGGAGTCTCTCTTGCTGTGAAGAAACTGTTTAATAGGAATGAATCCCACTTGTTGATTCCATCTGCTAGTTCCCGAGCTGCTGAGGTTTGTTCACAGAGGCTTTTCCTGTGCCAGTGTCTTCAAGAATTCTACCCAGTATCGCTTCCAGCTCCTTTAATATTTCTGCTTTAATATTTAGATCTTTGATCCATTTTGATTTTAGTTTAATGCATAGAGAGAGATACGGGTCTAGATTCAATTTCTGGCAAGTTGAAATCCAATTTTTCCAGCATCACATATTAGACAGTCTATCTTTCCTCCACTGTGGGTGTTTCCCTCCTTTGTCAAAGATGGAGCACCTTAGTATGTCTAGAATTCTCTCTGCATCTTCTAATCTGATCCACTGGTCATCAACTCTGTTTCTCTTCCAGTAACCACGCTGTTTTTATCACAGTGGCTTTGTAGT
>PVIC010029788.1:0-22277 GCA_004025085.1 Thryonomys swinderianus
CGTGAGGTGCAGGGGGGTCACCCTCCCGTCCCTGCCCAGCACGTCCCCAACCCCAAGCAGCTTTATCATTCACGGGATCGTCCGACAGACCACACCGAACTCTCCCCCCCCCCACCCAGGGGTCTCGTGTTCATTCTATGTTACCTTTTCCCCATGTCTCTGTATGCAGATACGGAGCTGTGACCTAGGCAGGGCTCTCTACGTACGATGCCTCCATGAGGCCTCGAAACAGTGGGGTCGGGCTTAGGCCTCAGAGAGAAATGGTCTCCGCGGCTTCCTTTCTGTGAAGAGCCCTGCAAGTGCATTCAGTAATGGGGCTCAGTGGTTTGTGAGCTGGGGGTGACAGGGCTGACAGTGGCCCGACTTCAGGGCCAGGGCTCTGGACACTGTAACAGTGGTGAATTAAAACAGGCGCACATCCGTCAGTCTCCAATTCTTGCAAGCACTCAGTGAAGGCCAGCTCTCTGGGCATCATGGGAAATATCCCACTGCAAATAAGTGGAGCTCAGGTGTCTAAAAAAGCTTAAGAGTTTAAAACGTTTGCTACTTTTCTCAAATCCATCCAAACTCTTTCCAAATCTGCCAGAGGTACTTATCCTCCTCATGCTCTTAAGGACGGTGCTACTCTGTAGCTGCTGAGTTCAGGATGACAAAGCCCAGGCTGGCCATAATTTTAGAAACCAAGAAGTAGAAGTGTTTCGTGGCTGCTTACCTCAAAAAGAGCTCTGTAAATCTTATCTCAACTGCCCTCATCGACAGGGAGACACGTTTCCCAACCCTACCCAGAAAGCTGTAACAGGCCTGGGCGGTGAAGAGTCATTTAAAACACACTGAGCACCTAAGACATGCCAGCACGATTCGGGGCTCAGGGAATTCATAAAACATAGCTCTTTGGGGGGAACTTGGTGTCTAATAGTGGAGCACCCCTTATAATTAATTTCATTTCAAAGATCCAGATTCCAGGTGAAAGTATGGAACTCTAAGCAGTCTTTACTCCATCCTGGAGGATGAGATCAGGGTCTGCTGGAAGAGGTGATATTCAAAGCGAGCCTTTGCATTTAAGTGGGTGCTCACTAGGTGAAGGAAGACAGCAAGATGAGAGAAAATACGATGAAGCTATCACATTATCATCACGAAAACACAAAGAGAAGTAAAGCAAGACCCACGCCCTTAAGAACTTAAAATATTATCCAGTAGATGACATTAATCTAAGAATGAGAACATGGGACTGGAGGGTTAGCTCAGTGGTTCCGGCGCCTGCCTTGCAAGCGCAAGGTCCTGAGTTCGATCCCCAGTAACCACATACAATGCTGGGTGTGGACACTCACGCCTGTCATCCCAGCACTCGGGAGGCAGAGACAGGCAGATTGCTGAGTTCCAGGCTTGCCTGGGCTCCACAGTGAGCTCAGGGCCAGCCTGAACTACAAAGTGAGACCCTGTCTCAAAAAAAAAAAAAAAAATCTAAGAATGAGAACATGAAGATGAAAACGGTTCACAGAAGAGTGTTCAGCAGAGTTCGGAGGCAGACGCGGAGGACAGGGGAGGAAAACAGGTAAACGTGCGGCATGTCAAATGAATCTTGAAGAACAGGTGTGAAGAAACCTTTGGCGTAATATAAACAAGGGACTGCGATGCTCAGGGCGTGTAGAGAGCTAAGGAGGCGGAGATGTCGATGTCTGTGGGGGCACAATGGGGAATCAGTTTCCAGAGGCAAGATGGGCCCGGGACCCTGGAAGTCGGCATCGTGATGGCATTGTGACGGTCACTGGATTTTGTCATGCAGGCAATGGAAAAACATTTGTTTCTGAATGTACAGTGATACAAGCAGAGCTATGCATTATCAATAAAGGGAACATGACTTAGATAAAAATCCATCAGACGCACTGAAATTAGGAAAAGATGGAATTGAAGAAGTTGTTCTAGAAGCTACAGGTTTCCAGTTGGTGAGAAATAACAAATAGAGAATAAGAATATAATTAATGTAAGACATGTTCCAGCACTCAATTAACAGACTTGCAAACATTTGTCTTCAGATATATTTTCATGGGCAAGGTGGGGTATCTCATTGTATCTTTGCATTTGTTTGACTGCAAATGGCTACTAGCGCCGAAAAACTGTAATTAATCATGGAAGAGTTCCCAACTCATTCATCCCGAAAAGCTGAGGAAAGGTTGGTTTGGAAGACGCCATTTGCAAAGAACAGTTTAGTTTATGCCGACATAGTACAGTCAGATCCACGACACTCTCTGGGTGGCTTGTCCTGATGAGATAATAAAATATACAGTGTACAAAATATAAATGCTTGTGCATTTGTCTATCAGAGCGGTGTTCTGTATGCGGTTTAAGTGTGTTCTCCACAACACACTAGCTGGGCACTGGGTCTCAGCTGGCAGAGGAGATGCAGGTGCCACGGCCCTGGGACTGGTCAAGAGACAGACCACTGCTGACTCCTCGCTACTCCTCAAAGGGAGGTGTTATAAGCCGAGGGCCCCCCACATGCTCCCTCCTTTCTACCTGCGGCCCGTTCCCTTCCTGCTTCTCCGTCACGTGTGACGCAGCTGGCAGGGCAGGCGACATTCGTATGTGGACTCCACACTATTCAGTGTCAAGGAAGACGAGGTGAATCAACCTCTTTCCTTTATAAAGTACCGAGTTGCTTCAGGTATTTTGTTGGCAGCGCCGGCGAAGTCCTTGCATATCGATGGTTTCAGTCCTAGTACTGCACCTGCTTTGCACTGACCTCGGCAGAAAGCAAAGCTTGGAGGTGAAGACACTGAGCGGGGTATGAAAGAGGCTCCTGCCTGTGAGCCGATCCTCTACAGTGAGCATGGGAGAAGCCAAGGAACAGCTCCAAAATGGGACTTCTGTTCCTCAGGAGCCTATAACCTACTTGGGGCCATGAAATTAATATGTCCACGAAGTGGCTTTTGACCAAGATCAGCAGAGGAAGGGTGAGCGAGGCCCGTCACAGTCACCCCAGCAGCAGTGAAGCGGGGCTCCTGTGCTCGTCTTCCTTTCCCTTGCACTAGTCAGTCCTCGCTGAACCTGTGCTTAAGCCGCTGGGTTCCTGAAAGCCTTCGATGCTGGAGCTCCCTCCCCCCAGCGCCGAGCGCCGAGCGCCTGGCTACCGCTGCGCGGCTGCCGTGGCTTCACACAGGTCCAACACTAGGCCCGTCGTCCTAGTTGGCACCAGCCTTTACGGTGTCTGTGGGATGTAAAGACGAATCACACAGACAAGAACTTTACACTCTGCTGTTGCCCTTCTTTGACACTTTCAACAAGTTAATTGTCTGTTTGCCTTCCTCTAATTACTTTAATTACATGCCATTAGTGACCACCAATAAATGCAAGTGTGTTTGATTTTCAAAAGCCCTGTTTCCCCTACCCATCCGCAGATCACCGTCAAAGTCTTCAGATGCAGTCAAAATAAAAAGCGAAGCAAAGAGGCACATTTGCATTTAACCTTTGGGGCTAAAGTCAAAAATAGACGATAACTCATGAATGGGGTACTTGTCTTCCCCATTGCTGACACTGACCAGCATTTTTCCCTTACAGTGGTCACATTTTATATATATATATATATATTCTGTGTGCTCATTTTATAAGACAGCAGAAGTTAAAAGGGGTTGAGAAATAAAAGCCGCCTAATTGCTGCTATTATCTCAACTCAAGGAGAGAATTGCTGGCTGATCTTATGAGGATCGAAAAACCATTGAAGATTTTATTGATGGAACACTTTCAGTCTAACTTCGAGCCACAGAAAATGAAGGTCATAATAATTTCAGTTTTTATGAGCACCTGATTGGGCATTTACATGGAAAGAGCTGAGGTAGGAGCCGAAACTCATATTCTGTGGCCACACTTGTGAACTGCACTCTGATCCCTGCTACAGAACTGTGTGTCCCGCATTGCCTCCTGTCCAGCTTTACCACTGAAATCCACTAGAAGCTGAAAAGGTGAACAGAAAAATAATAAACAAAGCGAAGGAGGAAAGAAAGAAAGAAAGAGAGAGAGAGGGAGAGAGTAGGAAAGAGGGAGAGAGAGAGAGGGAGAGAGGAAGAGAGGGAGAGAAAGAAAGAAAAAGAAAGAAAGAAAGAAAAAGGAAGAGGAAAAAATTCCAAAAAGGTAAAGCAATCAAACCCTGTGGCTCTTGGCTGGTTAAACATATTTGATACATTTTTCAAAACGTTAAATATGATGTGTGATCAACATATACAGTGAAAGTTTAAATTTAAAAATTTATTCTAGTACAATATTCTCCCGAGGCTACCTTGAATGGACTTGTTCCTTCTTCTTTTCACTTTCTGAAACACGTCTGGAGTCTTCTCTTCTGAGCGTCATGATAAGGTGAGAGCGGCCACCCGGTAACTGCGGCCGCCGAGCGCTGCCCAGGGCAGAGCAGCCCCTCAAACATGACGCGCACCCTCACTCGCGTTAGTGACCGGATCTGGCGTGGGGGGAGGGGGCTCGCAGTTCCCCAGAGTCAAAATGACCACGAGATGGAAACATTTTCAATCAGTGCAGGACATCAAGGCCGCCGTGACAGCCCGATCGGAGACCCTCGCCAGAAGACGAGGATTCCCAGAGCTGCTCAGGACCCAGCAAGAGCGAGAGGGACAACAAATCACGGGAGCGTGTTCTGAGGGGGTGACGTGACACTTTTGAGAATTTAAACCTTCCCTGTATTTGCTGGTCACAACTTGTACCTAAACTTACTTCTCATGGTAGCAATGCATTTTCCTCTAAATATCAAGCGACATTTTTAATCTTGAAGCGCTAGGAGTATTGACATGAGGTCTTTCCCTGTGGTAAAGATGAGTCTCTCCTGGCCAGCCAGCAGCTGGCCAGGGTCGGGCACGGGGTCTCTGGGCACAGACGGGCGTGCCCTGCCTGAGAGTGAACGGCCCACCCCGGCAAACCCAGACGGTGCCCACAGTGGCGTCAGATGCCCCTCCGTGGGCCCTGCGTCCAGCAGAGAGCACATGATGCCAGTCTCGGGCAGCTTCGGGTTCAAGTCTTTACAGAATGTGGAAAAAAACCATCTTTTAGAAGGAAAGGTGAAAACAAGTAACATGGATTCAATTTCAGGGAAAGGTTATGCTCCCCTGGAATTTTGGAAATACATAGTTTGTGAATCCAGTCGGTAAGTTTGGTTCAATAAGTTAATATTTTGGTGAAATATTAACATATACTTTCATAATGTGAAAGCACATTATGATGTCAGTTTACTGATTCATCAACATTGTTCCTTTGCTAGTAAATTTTAATTATTATTATTTTTTTTTTGAGACAGGGTCTTTGCTTTGTAGTTCAGGCTGGCCCTGAGCTCACTATGGTGCCCAGGCAAGCCGCCGCGAACTCAGCAATCCTCCTGTCTCTGCCTCCCGAGTGCTGGGATGCCAGGCGTGAGCCACCACGCCCGGCATTATATGTGGTAACCGGGGATCGAACTCAGGTCCTTACGCTTGCGAGGCAGGCGCCGGAACCACTGAGCTAACCCTCCGGCCCCAGTAAATTTAAATTATATAATATGACTCTTTTCCACAATTACTAAGTACTGCCTCTGCTTCCTTCTTCAAATACTAATATGTTTTTAGCTGAAAGATTGGTCTGTAATTAAGAATGTGACCTCTCAGAAGGTCTCTCTCAACGCCTCTCAGAAAAGGAGGGAGAGGAGGATTTGCAAAGAACGAGTCAGAATCAGGTGAAGATGGAGTAAAAGGAGTCTTAGGCGAGGGTAGATGAGGGGAGTCCATGGGAGAGGAAAGACACCAGTTAAAATCGGGCTGCGTGCGTGATCTGTGTTCCTGTAACTGAGCCTAAAGATAACATGTACCAAATTCCTAATACAATACAAATTAAGTGCGTCTCCTTTTACCAAATAAAAGCTTGTGGTTTAAGACCGTAAAGGCCGTTTGGGGTTTTCCTTAAAGGAGGCGTCTGAATTTGCAAGACGAAGCCGTCCCTGAGCAGATGCTGGCTGCACCACTCGCTTCTGTACCGATTCCTGAGCCCTGTGCTCTGGCACCGACAGCAGCGGGACGTGCCAGCGCTGGGTGCGGAGCCCTCCCCGCCTGCGGCCTCCGCTGGGGGCACCTGGGCGCGGCCTCCGCAGGGCGCGGGCGCAGCCCCTTCCCAGCCCCTCCGCTCAGCGGCGTCGCGGCACTCAGGGCAGTGTTCCGGGGCCTTCGCTCCCCGTCTCGGGGACTTTAAATCCAAGAATATACAGACTTTCTTAGACTGTTACAGAGGGAGGGGATGAAGGCAAAGATAATCCACTGGAGATTTTTAAATTTATAGATAGTGATTTAATATTATGCTTTCAGATGAATTTTAAGCAAAATAATTCAGCTGTCAAGTGGTTTGACTGGGGCGATGCGGATGCGCCCCCGGCCGCCGCCGCCCCGCGCTCCAGCTGCTCGGCTGTCCCTCCGGAGCGCGGCCGCTTTCCCGGGCCAGCCAGCGGTACGGGGCGCTTGGCGGGGCTCGCGTCGCCTGCACCACACGCCACCGGCCGGCAGGGGGCGCCTCGGGGCACACGATACACGGGCCGAGCACCAGACTGGCCGTGGGGACTCGGCGGTCGGACGCTCGCTCTGGACACGGTCTCCCCATGTCCTGCGTCACCAGGCTCAGCTGCTCTACGCTGTATTTTCCTCATCGGAGAAATGGAGACAACATTTCTCAGGGTCGTGTTATGACGTAACAAAGAATACTCTGCATGCCAGTGACTTACCGTAACGCCTGACACACACAGTGCGCAAACGGATTACGGTCGTGAGTCGGGATCTGCCGAGTTTAGTTTGAAGAGAACTTTGCATTTGTTCAGTAACGGGTACGCTCCCTGCTGCCGCTCGTCCCGGGCAGCTTAGGCTCCACTCCGCAAGTTCCGAACTGACCCCAGATCTCAGGAAGTTCAATCACGAAAGTCGCTCCTGCTTCCTCCTAACAAGGGCTGGCCCTGCTCCAGACACCCAGGGCCGAGGTGATGGGGACTGCCTCCGTGCGCTGGTGTCCAGAACACGTACCCGGGGCATGGCCGGAAACCAGGCCACAGGGTCAGGAGAAGTGGCACCTGGTCTGCACTCTTAGAAGCGCCGACCGCTTCCATGTACTTCCCAGTGCCCGGGGTTGCTCACAGCACCCACCGTAACCGCTAACACAGCCGGCGATGCAGGGGACAGTGGGGCCGTTTGCTGAGCATGACTGCTCTTGCCGCAGCTCTGCTAAGCACCAGGGAGAAAGAAATGCCCAAGACTTAAGGCCACCTCCTTGGCAGTGAAGGCAGGTAGCCGTATGCACGGGTGCGAAGGGGCTTTCGTGAAGCCAGCGCCCACTAGCGGGGCACTGGACAGACGAACATTTCACTGAGGTCCTGAAGACTTAGAGAAGATTCACTTCTTAAGATGACTTTGGAGGTGTGTAACATTTAGTGTAAATGACATACTCCTAAGTTTAGAGCTTTATACCGCACGGTTGTTTGTGTGATAAAGTTTGCACTGCTTGGAAATACAAGTGTTTGTTTTTTGTTTATGGTAAAGCTATGGGAAAGTAGAGAAGATCTCAAAGTTTTGGACATAGGTTCTACAAGTGATTAGGTTACTTACTCCTAAACTGACTCTAGTGAAAGGAGAGGCTCCTGGCTGACTCAGCCCAACAGAGACAGGAAGGTCTGTCTCCCCTGCGGCTCCCTCCTAAGCCAGGCACAGGCAGCCCTCCAGTTCTTCCGGGCTCCGGGCTCTCCGTGAGGCTAAAACCAAGCCAGCGAGATTCCAGGACCTGAGCCAGAGTTCTTGGCTGTCTATGCTTCCTTTGCGCCAAACGGAAAGGAGGCCGCCTGCCCAGGTCCAGCCAGCCGGGAACTAAGCCTCCTCCTCCTCCTCCTCCTCCTCTCTTCCCTTGCCCTTGCCAGTGGACGCCTTCCCAGCTTCCGGCTCGACTGGCCACCCGGGAGAGGCCTGGCCTCTGCAGACCCCTGCGATCTCCCCTGCAAGTCTGATCCTTCCACGGTGGAGCCAGTGCGGGAAACTACAAAGACACTGGCACAAAGTGGTCACCACAACGTATTTTAAAAGATACACAAGGAGACAGAGTATCTGGTTCAAAGTAAAAAGAAAAAGCGTTGAGTTTCTAGCTGTACAGTCATGGTGGTTCATAGTCTGCTGATCATCGTGGCAAATCCTTTCCTTGCAGCAGACCTCGGGCAGTCTAGGCAAAGCATTTCTGCAATCCATTCTGAACCATATTTCATTAGTTTTATTTTATAAGAAGCTTTCTTTTTGAGCATTAGCCTCAGTTCTCTAATGCATGAAAAATTTAAGTTGATGCTTTATAAAGAGGCATAAACGCTGGTACCAAATCTCCGCTTTGGATGTAGATATCCTGGGGAAGGAAGAAAAAGCAGCTCAGGTGCCCTTTTCTTCAGACTACTTAACGGGCACCCGGGGACTTAAGAAAGAGGACTGCAGTTGTCCTGTGACGCAGATCCTTTCCATGGAGGGCATCTCTTGGCCCGGGGACTGGCCTCCCTGGCCAGGGCCCAGACTTTCAAGTGCTGTCGACTGTGATTTGGTCTGGTATTAGCTAAGGTCCACTGGGCTCCACAGATCCAATTTAGGCACCACTGCTTTGAGCCTGGAACCAAAGATCCTCTGTAGCAGCCAAAGAAAAAGGCCTAGTGAGTGGGAGGAACTATAAGCCCTGAGGCCCTGTCAGGCCCAGCCCCTCTCATGGAGCAAGCTCATTCCCTCTGCTCCTGTGTCCCAGTCTTAGCCTTGCCAACAGGATTAGCAAAGCTTTTTTTTTTTTGCCTAGGGCTCACCTTAAGAGAGGCAGAGTCTGAATCTGTCTCTTTCCACCAGTTCCCATGATTCTTACAGGCATGAGGCACCATGTAACCTTATTCATGTACAGTCTCAGGTACTACAGGAGCCAGACAAGGCAGAAATGTACTCTTAAACTCTTCTTCCCAAAAAACAGGTCTCAACTCTGTGTTTACATAACAATAAGCCACAAGCCAAGCAGCCCTCGGCAGAACAAAAACATGCTGGAGCTAGAACAGAGTCCCCTGCCGCCTGAGACCGCAGAGTTCAGCCGCAATCCTCCTGTCAGCACTGCCCGAGTGAGCGGCTCTGAGATCCACCCCCCCCCTTAGGCGCATGTACCTCACTTATCTCACAGTTCACTCCTGGTATTTAGGTGAACAATCTGAAGCTAGCACAAACCTGGACATACAGGTCACAGGATCAACGTCGCACAGAAGATAAAGGATGGAGGCAAGACTCAACTCCAGATCTCCTTGGCAACGAAGCCCCAGGCCTTTTACTGTCCGGAGACACCCCAACTCCACCACCACAATCCTGAGGCCACTCCGGATGGTGAAGGGTCATAGTGTGGGTAGGAACCTGGCGAGACGCAACCATCCTAACTCTCCCAATTTACCTGACCTCTTTTACATCTTTGGTTGTCATGGGAAATTTTCCCTTAATAAGATAAATTAGAACACAGTACAATCTACCATTTGATCTTTTATTTCAGAGTCCCTATTTAGGAAACAAAAATAAATGCTCTGAGAGCAATACATAACCACCAAGGTAGCTTTTAAAGATAGAATTATTTAAGATCTCATGTTAACTGCCATGATCGTACCCTGTACTTCCTTGTGCCTTCAGTTTTGTTTCTCCAGCCAGAGTATCAACCAAGAAAGATGAGAAACATCCGATTCTTTCCATGTCTTTCCTATTTGGGAGAAAATTTCAAACTGCCCCCACTCCCGCTGTTTGGAGAAGGCATTCTAACAGCCTAGTGATGCACTAGGACGAGCGAACATGTTTCCAATCCTCAAGCTGCCAACAGTCAGCTAAGAGACCTCGAGCGGGACATGTGGACTCCTGGGTGACAGTTTCTAAAAAGCTGTTCATTTTATGATGTGTTTTGCACAACAGCGGCTATCAAGGCAGATGGGGTGTCAAGACCCACCCAAATGTCTGTCCCAGTGACCCTCCTGTCCCTCCGAGGGTGGACGGGATAAAGCCAGAGTAAGACGCTGTCGAAGCTCGATGGTCGCAGGTGGGCGCTCTCCCCGCCAGCAGTCACTTCAGGCTGCCTGAGGTCTCACGCTGCTGGGCCTTCCAAGGACAACAGACGCTGGCCTTCTCTTCCTTTCTCCTCTTCTCCATCTCTTTTTCCATTTTCTTCTTCACCCCTGCCCTCTCCCAGGTTCCTTCTGTCTCTACCCTGTTTCTCTCTTCTCCTTTGTTGTGAGTGTGTGTGTGTGTGTGTGTGCGTGTGTGAACTGCCGTGCAGATCTCTGCCCCCTTGAGGTTGGTGTATTTCAGGAGTTGCCTCTTTATATCCTCATGCACCAGGCGTGCATGGATATTAGTCCTGGAGCTTCTCTTACAACCATGCCCAGGAAGACATCCAACAACTAAGCAGAAAATCCGAAGATCGTCCTGGCTCCTCCCACCAGGCCCAACCTGCCCTCTGGCTCCAGCCTGGCTGCTCTCTGCGGCCACCCCCCTGGGCAGTGCTCTTCTTCCTGAGGCTTGGCGTTGGCGCAGACCCTCTGGAAGCACAGACAGAAATCCGCAGCAGCCAGGGCACAGAACAGCAATCTCGCTAACAGGCTGCCCAAGACGGGAGGGCAGCGAACAGCAAGGGAATCAGTGTGCCCCTTGTAAGTTCAAGCAAGTACCCGATCTCCGGAAATAAGGACCCGGAAAAAGTGAGCTAACACCAAGGTGACTGCTGAATCAGGACTAGCATCTTGGCACCCTGGAGACGCATCCGCAGGAACCATCGCACTCCCGAGCACGAAGTAGGCAGTGCTTCCCCGCCGAGGTCTGCGGCAGGCGCAGCGTCCCCGGGGCCGTCCAGGGGTCCGCTGTCACCCGACGGCCACTCACTCGTCCTCTGTGATGCCGCTGTGAGCAGGGTCCGCCGCCATCCGTGACGTGCCACACGCAGCCTCAGGCAGCCAGTGTGCCCTGGCTCTTCGGCTCTTTGTCTCCTCCGCTGTCCTCTGGTCACACTGGGGGGTGTTTCCTCCAGGGACCCCAGGCCATCTGGCGTGCCGCGTGGCCTGTGTGTCTGACGTGGGCGTGACCGCAGAGGTGCTGGATTACAGGAACAACATGCTCTATACTGCATTCAATTTGAAAACACCCTTAAAAGCTCTTCAACTATGGCATTCAACTATGACCTAGATTTTTATCCAAACTGTGTACTTTAAGCGACACTGTTATTATTTATATTTCTTTTTCCTTCCACTGTGTTTTTCTAAACTGACAAAAGAAGGTTTCAAAAATGATAATAAAACTTGAATTACACTAAATCAAGGACCCAATCTGAAACTAATCCAATGGAGCCATTTAGCCATGTACATCTAATACTAGTTGGAGGCAAAAATCCCTCCACTTAGTTTAAGTACTTGTGTCAGAAGAATGATTTTTCCAAACTCAAAGTGGAGCGGAACGCTAACGTCACCCCCGACAGAAAGAGCCGGACAGGAGAAGGGCGGCCTCACAGTGAGGGTCCCGGCTCTGCTGGGCCTGGCCCGGCAGCGCACATGGGGAGATCGCGGACCGGGCCTCCAGCCGGCGGAGAACTGCGAGGAAGAAGGGCCGGCTGGGAAAGCCGTGAAGACGTGCTCCCTGCCGGTGACGGAAGAAGGAAAGTCAGACTCACAATTCCAGTTTTCTCCACCCGAAGCCAGCTGCCAACTGGTGGGCTGGTATAGGGCGTGCCAAGTAGGTGGCATTGGCACCGGGCACACCAGGCTATGGAATAAAGACCAGGGACAAAGGGACGCCAACGTGTGATCCCTGACACCCCCAGGGATCCCCGACTAGCTCACGGGGCTGTGTCAGTCTTTCTCGTGCCTAGTTTAGACACTGACAGGTAATGAGATTCAGTTAATGCAAGGGGAATTTATTAATAAGGCTCCGTTTCCATCCTATTCACATTTACATGTCATGTTTGTTGCATGTCATGATTTTGATCTGTCTACTTATAGAATAGATAAAACCTCCACTTGTGAATTATTTTAATTTTAAGAAGAGAAAGCTGAACTGGTCATGATGCCTCACACCTGTAACCTCAGCACTCTGGTGGGGGGCAGGAGGAGTCGCAGTCCAAACCCTGCCTGAATAATTTAGTGTCTTGGCAAGACTCTCCCCCAAAATAAAATATAAAACCAGGCTGGGGTGTAGCTCAGTGTGAAGGCCCTAGGTCCCATCGCTACCACCCCCCCCACATGTGCGTGCACACACACACACACACACACACATGCAAACTGAAAAGAAAACCTTAAGTAAGTAATAATGCTCTTGGTATACAAACACAGGGAAAATTACAGATCTAATGCTAATGTACGTGTTGGGTAAAACAACACATACAAAGAAGAGAGGTAACCCGGATGGAGACTGGATGCTTAGGAGGTATGTTGCGTGTGAATGTTATCGCCCGTGTGCAGCACAGTGACGTGTGCGTGACTACTTGATGGATTTCTTTAATGAACAAAGAAACATCTGCTGGGGGTCTGGACGGCCAGACCGAGGAGCCGCTGGTGGACGCCGACTGGGCCTGTCCCCCCCGTGACGCTTGTGGGCAGCACACAGCCCTGACCCAGCAGTGCTCGCGGACACCTGTGACTGTGGCACTGAGCGGGCTTCCATGGCCCCATATACTAAAAGTGCTTCTTAAAAAAAGCTGAAGACCAGTTTGAGGTTCCCACGGTCACCTCAACCCAGTTTTAACACCACTGTCCCAAAGTCTGGGTTCCGATGACGCCATTCTGAGAAGGGGGGTCTGATTTAGGGTCGGGCAGTACAAGAGGACCGTGGCGTAGAGAGTGTTAAAACGATGATTCCAAGCATTGCTGACTCACCACTTATTGCGACCTGCTCTGGCCACTTCCGGGTTTTCCGTGATACAACGCTCTGTCCGCCCAGATACACAGCTGCTCCTGGCCAGACCTGCCCAGATCTGGGTTAAAAAGAGCCTCTTTCCCTCACAGGTAAAAATGGTGCCAATGAGGAATCGGCAGAGACAGACTCCTGGGGACTCCGGGGTGGATGGACAGAAAGACCAAGGACTTTTTGCCCTGGAAAACCCCCGGCGTGAGGTACAGAGAGGAGCGGAGGCCGCCTGGGCTCCGGGGGCCAAGGTGGGGCCCTGGCAGACAATTCCATCCTGGCGCCTGCCCCGCGCCATCCCGGGGTCTTGAGGAACGCCCGCCAGCCCCTGTCGATCCCTCCCTTTGCCCAGAGCCCGTCCCCTCGCGGCTCCCTTGGGACCTGGGGTCACCTCTTCCCACCACGGCACCCTGGCTGTGGGCTCAGCTGGCCATTCCCCCCCAGCTCCCCGCCTGCGCCCCGGGATCAAGGCCGCTCTCTCCTCTCGACGCCTCCCGGCCCTCGGAGCTAGGGCTTGTCCCGGCCATTCACTCTCAGTTTGATCATGTGGTTGAAGCAATGGACAGAATGTTCTCCGCTAATTTTTCTTTCCCTTCCTCCCTTCTCTTCCTTTCTTTCTTCTTTCTTCCTTCTCTTCTTTCCTTCCTCTCTTTCTTTTCCTTTTCTCCTCTCTCTCCCTCTCTCTCTCTTTCTCTCTCTCTCTCTCTCTCTCTCCCCTTCCTCCCTCCCTCCCTTCCTTCCTTCAACAGGTTCTGACTTTGTAGGTGAGGCGGGCCCTGACCTTAATGTGTAGCCCAGGCTGGCATCGACCTTGTGGCCATCCTCCTGACTCAGCCTCCCGAGTGCTGGGATCCCGGTGTGTACCGCCATGCCTAGCTTCCACTGATGTTGTTATCAAAGGCTCAGATCCCACCCCTCTCCACATATGCCGGGGGCGGAAACCACTTCCAGCTACAGCTGGTTTCTCAGGGATAACGAAGCACAGATGTGAGCAACACGCGTGCAGCAGCATGTATGACCCGAAGCGGAAAGAGACCCAGAGCAGTCTGGGCTGCCCCGCTCTCCCAGCACAGCAGTCAGATCTGCACAGGAAGCAAGAAGCTGTGCTGAGCCTGTGCCTGACACAAGTGCGGACCGCGGGCTCCAGCAAGCATGAGGCACCTCCGCCTGCGCTGCACCCCGAACCAGCCTGCTGGCAGGACTGTGTCACCCACAGACGAGGAGAGACACGCAGGCCAGGCCGGGGCGCAGCGCCGCCGCGGAGGGCCTCCACGCACGCCGGCTTCCGGTCCCTTGTCCCGCAGGCCGGTCTGCTGCTTCGGGGGTCACAGACACACACGCCGCAGCGGCCCAGCACGCGGCCTCGGATCTTTCCTCCTCAGTGTCTAGGAGGGGAGGGAGGAGCTACGGCGCTTAATCCCAAGCAAGGCGCGGCGCTGTCTAAAGGGCGTGGGGCCGAGGGCGGGAAGCCACTCTCTTCCTGCACCTCCGGGTCAGCTCTGACCAGTTCGTCCCTCATTCAATACACTGTATTTTCCCATCTCTTCCTTCTGCTGCTAAATCTACCAGCTAGCTAATATTTTCAGATGTTTTTTATCCTCTACAAATTTGCCAACCTTCTTGGCATTTTGGCCTTCAAGTGTTGAATGAACACACTGGGTAGAAGGCCTCTGCCGATCCACCTTGCCAGGCCGCATTTTCTAGCGCACATTGGCATAAATACCAACATGTCTACATCATAATTACCTTGATTCCCTCGGCCCTCAGCAGACCAGGACTGTGTCGGGCTACGGTGATTTCAGAGGCTGGGGATCATCAGCGGTCCGCGAAACACGATTCACAGTGAGCGCTCGAAAACGCGGCAGAGAACTTCTGGAGCAGCCCTGGCTCTGCGGCCAGGCCACACACACGGGGCTCTTCCCTGGACGTGAGCGGGTCCCAGAGCCCAGGTTCCCGCCTCTAGAACAAGGAAACTTCTTAGGCCTGTAAAGAGAAGGGAACCCTTGGACACTGTCTACGGAATTACAAGTTGCTATAGCTGTTTCAAAACAGCTCGGAGCTTCCTCACAAAACTACAAACAGAACCAATGTAAGACCTAACAACCCATCGCAGCGCAGATATCTGAAAGAACATGTCAGATGTTTCACATATGCATCCGAAGCCGGTGTCCTAAATAGAGACCTCAACCCTCATGGCCACTGAGCTACGATCACGAAGGCCAAGACAGACACGTATGGGCCCAGGATGGAAGGCCAGACGCACAAACGTGTAATGTTTACAAGAGACTATTATGGGGACCTAAAAACTAAAGAAAAAAGAGCAAAGAAAGAAGTGCTGTGTTTGAGATAACACAGAGGAACTTCTCAGCCCATCATGCTGAAATAAACCTGAACAAGACCAAGCCTGGAAAATCTCACTTGCACAAGGAATCAAGAGAAGTCAAATCCATAGAAGCAGAGTAGAAAGGCAGTTGCTAGGGGCAGTGATGGGATAATGGCGAGACTTTGATGAAAAAGTACAAAATTTCAGGTACAAAATGAATACGGTCTGGATTTCATGTGGCACTATGGTTAATCTTCAGATATTTTTTTACTTAAAATGTGATGAAAGAGGAGATTTAAGAGTTCTTAACACATATAAAATAGTAGCTATATAAAGTGAAGGCTACGATAATTAAATTGGCTGTAGTCATCATTTCATGATACACATAAACATGGTAGAGCATCAATTTGTACATCTTAAATATAGACAGTTTTATTTGTCAGCTACCCCACCTACAAGTGTGGAAGAAAATAAAAATAAATCCCTAGCTTCCCCACGAAAAAGATGCAAATACGAGTATTTTGGCAGTGGAAAAAACACGTCGAGTTATCTGGAACGAGCACCAGTAAACATAACCGCGGGGCTGGCAAGGCCCTCTCCTGGGCTCAGAGCGTCGCGCCTTAGGAACCACTCCCTCCGTACGTCACGAGCGAGCTCCACCGGCTGGCAAGAGCGCACAGCAAGCGTGCAAGCAGCCAGGATCCTGTCTGGCGTGTGGGGGTTATTTGCACACAGGCACGTTGGGAGGTCTACACTTAGGGGCTTATTATAAATCGCCAGAAAACCCACAGTACGGGAGTTTGGAGTCAGAGGCCAGGTGGAGGCTGCCGCAACGTGCGAGGCATGTTCCCATTTTTGTTACACGTAGGAATTCAGATGCTCTTTGGCTTTCTTGGTCATTTTCTTCTCGCTGGGACACAGCACTCAACCACTTCAACGGGAGAGGCTCCTTTCCGCTCATGGTTTTAGTCTACTGGCTCTGAGGCGGGGCGCCGTGGCAGTGCGCCAGCACAAGGGCCTTACATCATGGAAACCAGGAAGCGGCGACAGAGGTGAGGAGCTGGGGAGGAAAGGGAGCCCTTCCGGGTCAGGCCCCTGGTGACACGCCTCCTAGGAGCCAAGCCCACCTCTCAAGCCCAAGCCAGCTGCGGTTACCATTACCCAGCCACCAGCCACAAGGTCCCCCGTGGACACGTGCTGTTCACATCCCCACGTAAACTGACATTGGTCCACGTGCATTTATTGATCTGTGTTTATCGAGTGCCCTCCATACTCCAGGTGCTGCAGGAGGCCCTGTGGACTGTGTGTGTGTGTGTGTGTGTGTGCATGTTGTGTGCATCTGCGTGTGTAAACACAGGTGGTGGGAAGGAGGTATAAGAGGAGAGGGCTGCAGAACTCTAGCTCGAGGCTCAGGTCTGTCACTGGGGCTCAGACATGTCATGCCAAGGCATGTATGTGCGATCACGTGAGGCCCTCATGTCTTCTGATGGAGTCCTGATGCAGAAAAGCCCACTTGGTCTAGTGAAGCTCCACGGTTCGGTCTGTGCTCCGCCTCCACACAGACATGCGTGTGGGATTTTATCTGTTAAGGAGGCATTTACCCCCGAGGGCGGGGAGAGACTGTTTCCCCTCTGCTCAGTAGGGGCCATTAGTGCAAGTGGAACGCCGCAGGACAGCTGCATTTGAGGGCTGGGGTCAACAAGCCACAGAGCACGGGGACAGCGTGTGGTCACCCTGCGCACAGCACAGCTCCGCAAGCCTCAGGACAGGAGGGAGCAGACCGGCTGGGGAGCAGCGAGGCCCTGGGCACGGCTGGCCACTGGTGGCCGTGGCAAGGACAACAGGTGTGTCCCAGGCCCCCGGGGCAGGAGGGAGGACAGCACATCTTACAGGATAACGGACGCATTTCTTAAGCACGGATGAGACACTGCTAGGGATGGTGCTGCCGGGGCTGGATTTATTACAACAGCGTCCAGAGAAAGGCTCCGAAGCACTTGTGTGAGCCGACAAAACGTGTTCTGCACGGCGAGTGCATTTGACTTCATCCTTCCAAGCAGCATGACAGTGAAAGTTCACGATCGTCACCTCCCTGATGAACGCCGTGGCTCTCACGGTCAGAACTGCTTCTGCAGGGTACTGCAGGGGCCTGGGGGGCCCTTGAAGGGACACGTCCAGATCACAGTCCCCATAATCTGCAGGGGCAGCAACTGGTACAACTGAGGTAAAGACAGGCGGAACCCGCCCTGGAGGCCCCAAGGGCTGTGAGCGCAGCCACACGTGTCCTCGCGAGGAAAGGACACTGGGGAGACAGAGCGGAAAGGTGACCGCAGGGGTAAGCTTAGGGGGACCCCGCCTCTCCAGACACCTGGAGTGTAGACTTCTGGCCTCCAGAACTCCGATATAATATATTTAAAAAAAATAACCAACTCTCTGACGACGTATTACGGCAGTCGCAGGAAATCAACACAGGGAAGAGCAGGGCTGTTTGAGACCTGGGCTTGTTTGCGCCCAAAACCTGCCCTGCAGGACGCTGCGGCAGCCCCGATGACCAAGTGTGCCAGGCCCTGGTCCTGCGCTCTGACGCCAAGCGTCCCCTAGGAAACACTGAGAAGCTGCGGGGTTTTGAAGGGCTGAACTTTTTCCTTCACGAAGAAAGAGCCACTGGATATGTGAAATTAGGGGAAACTGAGTCAAGAGACCATATCTGGTACTGAGATGACTGACGAAAAGATGATGGAGAAGAAGGTTTGGAATTATGGAGAATAGGATGCATCATGTATCTGGATACTTGGGGAGGACGAGACAGAACACGTTAGGGGTTTCTGAAGCTTTGAGTTGTATTTCAAGGGGCTGAGCCCTGTGGAGCTTTAGGTGTGTGATTCAGTTGGCCACCGAAATCTTGGGCTAAAATTTAGATCCCAGTGGTTTCTGTTCTTGCTGTTTCCTGTCTGCAGTCTGAGGTCCTCTTCTTTGCTTACTGTAAGCCTTTTTTTTTTTTTTAAAGATCTTCCTACCACCAAGTTTGTTATGGAATTGATTTTGTAGCTGCTTGGATCTGTGGCCAGGCATTTCCTTTCCTTCCACATGTTTCCTTCCCTGCCATCTGTTTCGCTGAGGGATTTAATGAATCACCAGCCCGAGCAGGAGCACCCAGGCCACAGGGCTGGATGGCCAGGGACGGGTTTTATCTCCACTGCAGCTCCACTCCCTTCCCTCTCACCCAGGGTGAACGGAGCAGTCTTTGCAAAAGAGAACATTCCCTGCAGCCTGGCCTCACCTTAATAGGGAGAAAGAGAAGGACGTCTTATCTATTCAGTGTAAACAGAGTCATCACGGTTTGCTATGGCTCACAGAAACAGAAAAACAGAACAAACACAGTAACAATAAACTTCCACATCTAATGTGTTTCTCCTTTTCACCCAAAGAACTTAGTAGTTTTAATGCTAGTTCATTTCAGTCAACTCTTTAATCTCTGATGCCAGAGACGTGTCGACAGCACTGCTCCTGGTCTGAACTCGCACGGAATGCAGAGAAGAGGTTCCGTTTCCTCGGAAGCCCCGGACCTCACCTCTGAGAGGGGCGGGCGGAGCTGGGGCGCCCAGGACGTGCCCCTTGGCCTCCTGAGCTGCAGGGGCCAGAAGGCAGAGCGTGCCCGCTGCATGAGAGGGTGCAGGTGGGCGCAGCGGAGCCAACAAAGGGTTTACAGGACCTTTGCCTGGAGGACATGGGTTGGCAAGCTGTGTTAAACTTTACATAATAGCCCCAGACAATGAAAACAGAAGGAATCCCAAACAAGAGCCCAGGATGACTAAAGCAGCTCGGGCAAGACACACTGCATCGACACTAGTGGCCACGGGACGTTAGACGCGGAGCGAGAGCCACACCACGGTGCTCTGGAAAAACTGATCGCGTCAAGACCTGAGGTTCAAAAGAGAAAACAGAACCCCACTCCCTAGATCCAGCAGACGGACCCACGGGAAGCGCCGAGGCTGGCCGGGAATACACGAGGTGTGGCAGGGTCGCATCTGGGGACAGTGGCTCCAGTGAACGCACGGCGAGAGCGTCCGACACAAACGTGGGCGCAGTCACAGGACCACGCGCTCTCCGTGTATCTCACCACCGTGTCCCTCGCGTGCGCGCTCCGCCCTGAGCGGGTTCGCTCCCCGGGGCTGCGGATGTGTGTGCTGGGCCGAGCTCGGCCCCCTAAATTAACATACGAGGACCAGATTTTTCACTCCAAATAGAGTGACTCATGCAAGGGCAGAAAGCAATTAAATTTCCAAAAAGAAACTTTTTTCCAATATCCTGCACACCCCAGGTTAACAGGAAGAATTTATTAATCAGCGTTACTATTATTACCGGTAATTTTAAAGCTGGAAAGGCTCTCGCTCCACGCTCTCTGTGATAATTTTGTAAAATTATCAGGCTTGACAAACCCCAGATGCCCATTCATACAGACTCAACTTAATCATCTGCCCGCAGACCGTGCAGTGGGGCTCGGACAGGTGATGCCCTGGGGCCTGGCGATACCCGGGGCCTGTGGGTCAGGCGATACAAGATCTGCGCCCACGCGACTCACACTGTGAGCCCAGGCCGGCGCGGGGTCCAGGGCGCTGGGGTGAATGAACAGCGGTTCCATGAATGGAGGCCGTTTCATTTTGCAATGCAAAGACCAGGTCAGGTGAGGCCGAAGCTGAGGACACCGCTTGGTCAAGGAGCCACGAAAGCCCAGGAGGCTGCAGCAGGGCGGCCGGAAGGGAGGACAGGAGACGGGCTGGACCCGGGATGACTGCGGTCGCGCGGCCGGCGGGCGGGCCTCACTACCCCTGTTGGTGCAATTCCAGGGCACTTTCTCAAGAACGAGGCCCATTCAGTCGTATTGCTAGCTCCTTCTATCTGTGATTATATGGTGAGATGCTTACGGGGGGGCTAATATTTTAAATATTTATGCGTGACATTTACCAAAATATAACATTTACCCAGGATGGGATTCGTTTCTTCCCAGTGGATGAGCCTAGTCTGGCTTACATAAATATTAGGGGTTTATAGAATGGTTCAACACTCCCTATCGATATCTGCTAATATCGGTTGCCTAGAAGTCAGGAAAACAGAAAACCGCAGCGACAGGAGCCCCAACAGGAGCGCTCTTTTCAGCCGGCCCCTCTCCTTCCTCCCGCCACCCTCATCCAGCCCCAGCAGGGCTCCTGCCTGTTCCCTTCTGCGCCCCGCACGTACAGGGCACTGACTGCTTGCGAGGTTGGCCCCGCGTGAGCCCGGCTGCCCAGCTCACTGACCACCCTGCACCAGGCTCTCCACGCCTCCAACGTCTACTCCTTACCGAGACCGGCCTTGCAGGACAAAGCAGACCTGGGGTGAGAAGTAATTTCTGATAAGCACTAATGAACCCAGCTCCTTCTTATTCAGCTCCCTGGATATAGAAATTAGGTGCCAAGAAATTTCTAAACAATTTCTGAAGACTGGCAAGGGGGCAAACCCTCCTCTTAGAAGAGTGTCATTTGGCTGTAAACGAAGAGATAGCTGTGGGAGAGCTCATTAGAAGACTTTAACCTCACCTAAGTGTACCTTAACACAGCCCAGAAAACATGCGTTTTTCTCAGTTCTAAGATTTAAAGCTCCCTGACGTGGTATTTGAATATAGGGATCTAGAGATTTTTTCAAGGTCAATGAAGGAGTTATTGGAATTGATTTTTAGGAATGGATTTTATTTCATAAATTCATGTGCTATTCAGAAAACTGAAGGAGAAGGACTAAGCAGAGTATATTCTGAATGATTTTTGCTACTTTACACTCTTCCCTGGGTAGTTCTCTCTCTCATCTACCGAGATGAGATCATGTGAATAGAACTTCCGGCAAAAGTTCTTCACAGAGCCTACAACTGGTCTAAGTGGAAGGCTGCAGGGAGAAAACATAAACGTGTTGTTTGTTTTAAAATTTAAATATTTTGCCCCCCTTAGGGATCCCAGCATCTCAAATTTGGCACAGTCAATGCAGAATCATTTCATTCCTGCCCTCACTGCCCCTCCCAGGTCACTGCATGGTCTTTCCTAGTTTAGTGAAATGCTACATAGCAAATGCTGAGCCAAACTGTGCCTTTTCTTGACTTTCTTGTTACAGGTTATATGTAAATGTTCTCATGAACTTCATGCGCTCAAAGGTGGGGCTTTGGGAAGGTGAGTGGATCACGTGGGATCTATAGCTGACACGCTATTAGCAGGTGAGGTCAGGCCTGAAGGGAGGAGTTGCCCAGGGTGTGACCTTGTGACCTGGAAGAACTTATCTTCCTTCCCTCCTCCCTTATCTCTCTGCTTCCTGGCATCTATGGCATGAGCAGCTGTCCTCTGTCTACTCTCTTAGAAGTGGCTATCTATGGGTGGAAATCTCTTAAAATCATGAGCCAAAATAAACTCCTCCTTCCATAAGCGTGGGTGTCATGTATTGTGTCTGGGTGACGAGAAAACGACTAAGACATCTTCCTTCCCTCAGACCAGCCCACACGCCATTTTCAGCCTCTCTTGAAGTCAGTCACAAAATATCCCACATGGCTGAGGTCAAGATGGTGCAGTTCTGTGTTCCCATCTGGTGGATTAACTCTAAAGAACTGGATTCCAAATTCATTTGATTCCTGGAAGAATTCATTTCCTCTGACTGAGGGGCCTGGCTTTTCATTGGCTGTTGGCTAACATGAGTTTCTAGGCCCTTATGGGCCACCAGAGTCCCCAGAGGCTGTCTTATGCGCTTGCTCATGGAGTTTCTCCAACATGGCCACTTCATTCCTCAAACTGCAAGAAGCATTTCTGACCCCAGTCCACGTAAGTGGAGTTTGACCTAGTGCAAGGGATGATGGGAGTTGCCGCCATCTCCTTTTGCCATATAACAAAGCCTCATCACAAGAGTGACATCTTTACCATGTTTGATTGGTTAGAAAGAAGGTCCCACCTTAAGGGACGAGTCCCTCGGTGGCTTGAGCAAAAGAGGTGGGTATCACTGGAACCTCAGGGTCTGCCTGCCATTTTTTT
>PVIC010029789.1:0-22301 GCA_004025085.1 Thryonomys swinderianus
AGGCCCAGAGGCCTGTGGCCTGGCCCGCTCCTGTGCGTGTTCCTGTGGGAGTTATTTTCCCATTACCTTGAGCCATTTGCTTTTCTTTTGAGACTTTCACCTGCTTGGATGGAGCCCAGCTTCCTAAATGATGTTCACGCAGTCTTGGGTTGAGTCACTGCATTTGTATTTCATGAATTATTACAAAGTACCGTTTCAAAATTGAGAATTTATAGGTAAAGAAGACAATCCTCAAGAAGGAAGGAAATGCAAGCGAGTGGGACAAAATTTGGGGAAAGTTTTGATATTTCACAACATACATTACTTCATTATCATGGCAAGAATCCGAATTTGTGGAAATTCCTTTTTTCTTACTTCAGGCTTCAGATATTTTAAAAATACTGCGTTTGGTGGAAAACAGGGAGGGTGGTCAGGGGATGGAGACGTAATGTCTTTAATGCTCAGGGCTTCTGAAGACCTTCATCCAGCCCTGGGACAGTGTTACATCAAGTTTTGGTCAGAGTGTAATTTTTGGCATCTAAAACATCTTGGCAGTTTCGGAGGCCACAGGGCAGGGCGGTGTTCTTGGTCCTGGAAGGACGTTTGCGGGGATCAGAGCTCCTGAGGACAGGCGGTACCTACCTTTCCATTAAGGCAGAACATTTGCTGTAAGCTTTGGCCTCTGCTGGCAGCTGGTGGGGACAAAGTGCAAGGGGAAGGGGTCAGCGAGCTGGAGGTGGGGTCCCCACTGGGCATCTTCCGGGGGCTCCTCCTCCCCACACAGCCCTCAGTGAGCAGGCTGCCCCTTCCTGCTTCCTCCAAGCCTGCCAGGAAGGCGCATTTAGACCTGGTTTTCCTCTTGTAAAAATTTCACAGGTGACCCCACAGTCTGATACGTTAAGGCCTGAGATCTCTAGAGACAGCCTTCACTGAGTGGAGTTTGGTTTCTTGCCAAAAACAAGAAATAATCAAGCCTGTATGAGGAGAAGGAGAGGGGCGTGAGGTTAGAGGGAAATCACAGGGAGTTACGGGGAATCATGACACAAACCAAAGATGGAGATGGTTGACTTAGCAGCGGAGAATTCAAACTCACAGACAGAAGGAAAGCAAAAAAGACAGCTTGCTAAATTTTCTGCTATGGATCCACTTGAACATCTTCCTTTTCGCTATGATTGACAGAGATGTCTCTCTGCTGAGACGGTTCCAGTAACTAAGGAACGCGGGTGACTCTCCCCCTGGGTCCTGCCTGGCCTGGGACGGGACCTCGGGGACTCCAGCATTGTTTTTGCCATTTCCTTGCAGTGATGCAAGAATCGAGCTGCAAGCTGCAATGGCCGGTCCCTCAGGCACCCGGCCTTGCTCTGACAGTCTTCGTTTTGAGGCGAAGGCTTAGCAGGTCTTCCACCCTGCTTTAGTCCCAGGACCGAGAGAAACCCTCATTAAGTGTTTCTGCTTGTTAATAAACAGTCACTGAAAGCCACTTAAAAAAGAATAATGCGTTTATGAAAGCAACCTTTTGAGAGACAGGGTATTTTCCCCTGTGGGCCAAAGCTTAAGCAGAAAAAGGGCTCTTTTTTTTTTTTGAGACAGGGTCTCGCTTTGTAGTTCAGGCTGGCTCTGAGCTCAGTATGGTGCCCAGGCAAGCCTTGAACTCAGCAATCCTCCTGTCTCTGCCTCCTGAGTGCTGGGATGACAGGTGTGAGCCACCACGCCCCGGCAAAAGGGCTCTTTTAAAGACTGAAAACAATGGAGGGTGGATTCTGACTTCCTAACTGGAGCCTAATGATGCTTAAGCTGCCATCTGTCTTGTTCCAAGGAGTTGTAAACGTCCTTTCTGGGCACAGACTGAGCCTTGCCAAGTTTCTACCTTCCTAAGCAGCAAGGATCTTAGTCCTGATGTGTATCCAGAGAACCTGGAAATCTGTGCAGAAATCCACACACTTCCCTGGCCGGGAAGTCAGCAGAAGGAAGGGAAGGAAGTAGGATCTTCCGCAGCGGAGAACACCCGTCCCGAGAATGCATTCCTTTCGTGCCGTTATTTTTGCTCTGTCCTCTTTCTCTTTCTTTGGGTGGCACACTCGCTGCTGCCGTGGCATTGGGGCAGCCTGGGAATGCGCTGATGTGGCTGGCCCTGTGGTCATTCCGGTGGACAATATCATCAGCGAAACTTGTCTTGGAAGCAACATTCTCCTGTGTATTTCTGCAAATATGACTGCAGTGTATAACGTTTTACATTTGTAGAATCCCCGGTTTTTGCCATTTTTCTAAAGAAATGCTATCCAACTCTATCTTAATTTTCATCTATGGTTAGTCTTCTTGCTATAAAATGTACATTTATTCACACGAATACTTTTACTTGACAACTACTTGTTTTAAATTTCTTTCTGGCACAGCGGAGGGCTTATTTCTTTGCAATGAAATATTGTAGAACAGATTTAAGAAAGACTTTCTTTCATATGTTTAAGAAGCAGTTCACAGTTTACACTTAAGGCAAACATGACAGCGTGTCCTCATCCACTGGCTTCCTGGGTCGAGCACTGTGAGACTTCCGGCTCTTCTCCAAGTAGGATGACCATGACTGGAATCATTTTGAATTGACTGAAAACTTGCAGGCAGCCATGACAGCACAACTAAAGACACTCATAACCATGGACTTCAGAACTGCTTAGAAGGTGGCGAGGATGATAGGCTATGGTCAAAGCGAGAAGGGAAGTGTTCTGAGATAGACTAATGGCAGTGTATCTTCTACTATAATAAAAATTTAAAACTCCACCATATTTTTTAAGAGTGGGAGATATCTCCTGAGGGAAAGACAGCTCTTGATTAAGAAGGACAGGAGAGAACACCCAATACATGGGGTGACCAGGATCCCACTTCTCAGGGGAAGCTTTGTAGAGGAAAATCACAAGATGGGTATGAAATCACCAGGCAGCTAAAAGGTGGGACAAAACTATGGTCAACTAATGAAATTAGAAATATAATTGCTTAGATGATACCGATCCAGTGGGGAAGCAAGTCATATGGCCAGTGTGCACGGGAAGGACAGGGGCTGTCCCTGGAAGGGACGAGTGGGTGCTTTCGCTGCCCCACCCAAGGTGGCTGACGACTGTTTAGAGTATCAGCGACTGTGCTCATCCCTTGAGGAAGTTTGTAAGGGGAGTCATTTTCTTTTTGTCTAGAGATCTGACCTTCAACAAGTGCACCTCCACCCACAGTTGTAATGTGTTCTCACCTTCTGCACTGACTTCTTTGAGGGCCCAGCCCTGTCTGCCTGCCTAGAATATTTCTACCAAACTTAGCCGTCTGCAGTATTCCTCTCTCTGAAGAGTGCGGGGCAAGGGGCAGACCGCTCCAGCTACTTATGGCCGAAGGAGGTTGTAGTTGTGATCGGCAGTCAGAGAAAACACACACAAAGTCTAGCTAGAGGCCCTTGAGAGACACCGGGCGTTCTTTTCTTAGGCAGGGATATAGCTTTTTGTCTGGAGCAGATAATGCTGAAGAAACAGTTAAAATGCACAGGGTAAATAATAAGATCAAGCTTTCTACCATATTTTTAAAAAATAATACTGCATATACTAGAAAATCAGTCAAGTGTATGGTTTTTATAAGGGAGTAATTTTAAGGTGTATGGACTATTTCAGTAATAATAACAAGACAAATCAGCAGTAATCACAACAAACTTGAAAGGAGAAGAGATTAGTTGGTTGAGGAATCTCAGTGGGCTTAGGGAACCCTCACACTCTGCCTTTGCAGAGGGAGGTCAGCTTTGAAGTGATACAGAGCAGCGAGGCCTAGCTCCGAACCTAAAACACGAGTTCGTGTTCTCTAAAAGCGAAGAATGAATTTTAGGAACAACAGGGGTTACAGTAGGAAAGTTTTATTGAGAAAGAAAGCTTCTGCCTCAGAGAAACAGAAGGGGGAACGTGGAAAGGTGGGTAAGCCACCCACCTCATTTTTCAAAAGGCTTTTATGGAGCAAAGTCAAGAGGTGAGGCAGGCTCAAAGTAGAGGCTTCCAGTAAGATTCAAAAAGGTGGACAGACCACAGCCAACCAATGGGTAAAGTGGTGTGTGTGGGGGGTACCAATAGGATTCAAAAGAAATGGACAAACCATAGTTATCCAATGGGATTACAGCAAGTATAGTTGCTTAAGCAGCACTGATCAAATGTGTTCCAATGGGGAACTGAGCCATTATAGCAAGTACATAGGGATTTTTAGACAGGAGTTTTTCCAGCTGGGTTAAAGTCCTGACCCTCTACCCAGGGGAATTTGCAATCACTGGATTTGGGGGGGGGTGGATCAAGATTTTGACCCTCTATCTCCGGAGAAGAGTGAGGCCTATCACTCACTGCTATCTGGGGTAGTTTTTGTCTTTGGTGGTGCCACCCTTTGGTATATGTCTCCTTTCTTGCAAGCTTCTTGAGGGCCAGTCCTATCCATCTACCTACCTCATGTCTAACTACCTTTCTACCTATAATAGAAGGATTGCTCAGGCTTTGCAGGAAGCATTTGGAG
Source organism: Thryonomys swinderianus (assembly GCA_004025085.1). Lineage (NCBI taxonomy): Eukaryota > Metazoa > Chordata > Mammalia > Rodentia > Thryonomyidae > Thryonomys > Thryonomys swinderianus. The sequence continues at coordinate 4,495 of PVIC010029789.1, forward strand.
ACCCAAGCTGTCTTCAGTGTATGTGTGTGTGTGCATGTGTGTGTGTGCATGTGTGTGTGCGTGTGTGTGTTCTCATGAGGAACATCTGGGATTGTTCATCTCACTGTGTCTTACAACAGGAAAGACTCTTGCTTGTTCTGCAAGACTCTCCTCAGTCATCCAACCACTACTCTTCTACCTTTAAAACATGGAGGAATATGAACATAACCAATAGAAGCATGAAATGATTAACCTAAAGTGCCAGAGTCTGTAGATGCCTGAAGATGACAGAAATAGCAGAGAGGAGAGTCTCGGTGTTCCAGTGGGCTCCTGTGCACCGCTTGATATTGTCCCACTCTGAGGCATGAGCCTGATAACACCTATCTCCATCTTACACCTGCTGGAGACTGGTTGCTTGAAGCAGTGGTGCTTCTGGTTAGTTGTTTGGGGAGCTATGCACCAATGGGATTTGGCTTCTGTTCTCATGCTATAGGGTGGATGACATAAGGATGATATGGACCTCCAAATGGCCCGAATAATGTAAGGGAAGTATTGTAACTCTCAACCTGCTAGATATCCAATATCTAATTTTGGTTTTTGGCGGTACCAGGGATTGAACTTGGGCTCTTGTGCTTTCAAGGTAGGCATGGTACCACTTGAGCTCAATTCTGGGCCTCTGATACCTTATAGCTTAAGTCTGTGTTCTCTAAAATAAGAGAATGTATTCTAGGAACAATGGAGGTTAAAAGCAGGAGGTGAGAAGGAAATAACTCACAGCAGGACAAGGCAGGCCTTTGCCTTTGTACCCCTTTCTATTTTTTTTTTTTTTGCCATAAAATGCTCTGTCCCAGAAATAAGATGTAACTGTTTGTGCTCTCTGAAACTCCTGCCCAATATATCAAAGCGTTCCATGCCACCTGCACAGTGTTTTTACCTAAGGTTTCAGGAATGTTCTCTTAGCTGTCCATCAACTTCAAGAGCATGCCTGACCTGTGGGTGACCTCGACTCTGCTACCCTGTCGATCTCTACATAAATTTGCTCCTAATTCTGCGTGGGGCTCAGGATTTGGAGAGCTTAAACTCCCCTGGGCCAGAGAACTAATAAAGCTTGGTTTTTCTCCACCTCTCTGAGTGACTTTCAGTTTTCTCTGTCTTTGAATTGCTGTAACTTCAGCACAGAGCCGTAACACTTGGCTGTAATGTTGAATTGTCTTATTTTTGCACAACAGACAGATTTATTGAGAGAAAGTTAACTTCCATCTAAGTGAGACAGATGAGAACCCTGAAAGTGGGTTGCCTGAGTATCCCGCTTCTCAAGGGAGTTTTGTAGAGCAAAGGATGAGGGCAAGTGGATAGAAGGGGGGGCAAAACTGTGGCCGACCAATCAGATTACTAGTATAGTCGCTTAGGTAATATTGATTGAACAGGGGTCAAATGGGAAAGCAAGCCATGTAGCAAGCATACATGGACTGGACAAGGATTTTTTCCTGGAAGGGATTGGTTAAGGTCTTGGTCCTCCACCAAGTGACTGATGCCTATTTAGATTATCAGTGACCGCTGCTCTTCCCACAGTGGGGAAGCCTGTGGGTATAGTCAGTTCTCTCTGTCTTGTTGTCTGGCCTCCAGCCACAGGTGTCCTGAACTGACTTCTTCCAGGGCCCGGGCCTCTCTGACTGCCTATAGTAATACTTGTAACTCACTGAGCCGTCTACAGTATTGCCAGCTGTTCTGTTACTGCTTCTCCGACACTGTCATTACTTTGATTAGGCCTTCATCCTCTTTAGAGAAGCCTTGTGGTCCACTCTCAAGGGATAGGATTAGGCACAGATGCATGGACTATAACACGAAGTCTTATTATCTCTGTGACCAGCTCAGTGGTACTTCACATGATTGTCTTTCCAGACTTGGGGTCACTCAGGATCCAGGGCAGCTGAAGCCCCAGGCCCTACATGCTCGCTGTTAGCACACTTGTTTGCACTGCTTTGGGAGGCTGACTTTGTAGGGTGAGCCCCACGGAACCCCAGGTGATGGGCACAGGCAGCCGTGCTGGCACTCAAGGCTCATGGCCCTGTGGATAAATGGTGGGTGGACTATGGTTATCCAAACATGCAGAGCTCTGCCTAAGCATAGGTGGTGAGAGGCGGAGGATTGGGCAAGGGTGGGGATTCTAAGCGGGAACTCTGGAGGACACTGGTTACAGGGGACTGTTTTTTTTTTCTTTTTTGAGGTAGGGTCTCACTATATAGTTCAGGTTGACCTTGAACTCACAGAAGTCCTCCTGCCTCTGCCTCTTGAGTGCTGGGATTACTGGTGTGTATGCACACGTGGCTACAATGGGCTCTTCAATTACTTTCCTTGTATGTGTGAAACGTACCTCTGTCACACATGAGCTAATGGGATATTTTCATAGGGTTCAAGTTCATTGTAAGATGATTCATTTAATGGCATATGTACTTTTTGAAAATTAAAGTCTCATTTTTATCTGAAAAATTCTATTAGATTCATAGTTGAGGGCCGGAGGGGTTAGCTCAGTGGTTCTAGCGCCTGCCTTGCAAGCGCAAGGACCTGAGTTTGATCCCCGGTTACCACATAGAATGCTGGGCATGGAGACACGCCCACCAACAATAAACACCACATACTACAATGCCGGATGTGGTGGCTCACGCCTGTAATCCCAGCACTTGGGAGGCAGAGACAGGAGGATTGCTGAGTTCGTGGCGGCTTGCCTGGGCACCATAGTGAGCTCAGGGCCAGCCTGAACTACAAAGCGAGACCCTGTCTCCAAAAAAAAAAAAAAGATTCATAGTTGATTTGCATTATATTGACGCAAGTTAATATTACTCTTGTCAGTGAAAGAAAGGAAGAGCTGAACCAGGACCTGGGATGTGGTTTGGTGGTATAGTGACGGAATATGTGCTTAACATGCATGAGGAGTTGGCTTCACCCCTGGCACTAGAAAAGGAAAAAAAAGAAAAAGAAAGGAATACAGGAAAAAAAAGAGAACTGTATCAGAGTGTGCCGCAACCACACCACTAGTGTCTCTGTTTGTTCTGTCTGTGTATTATCAACAGACACATGGAAAAAGTTCTAGACTTTTTGAGCCTTAGTTTTTCTCATCTACCAAATAAATATAAAAATACAGAACTAATTTAGACTAAATATCAGGGGTAACTCTCTTTTTGCCATTCTGTAAAACAGTAGTTCTAATAAGATTACAAAGAAGACTTAGAAATCCAACATAAAAGCATCTTACAGAAATTTTTAAAAAATTCTCTGTGCCGGGTGTGGTGGCTCACGCCTGTCATCCCAGCACTTGGGAGGCAGAGACAGGAGGATTGCTGAATTCAAGGCTTGCCTGGGCTACATAGAGAGCTCAGGGCCAGCCTAAACCACAAAGCAAGACCCTGTCTCAAAAAAAAAAATTCCCTTTTATCTTACTTATACTCAGGATGCATTAATACCAGAAATTGCCTATTTTATCAGGCTCGTCTTGGAGAAATTGTCTCTGTTCCGTACGTCATAACAAAATGAGAATCTTTTGCCCATTGCCCGGTGCTGGGAGACACCCCGTGACCTGCAGCCCAGCCACAGGGTCTGTCCTCTGCCTCCTCCCAGGCTTCCTTGCTCTGCCCTGAGGCCAGTGTGGGGGATGGGACCTTCTTTAAACCCAGTGCTCTCTCTTTTGGATTTTCTCTGGCACAAGCTCGACGAACCTCTCAAGACGCAGAGCCAAACAAGTACTGCAGCACTCTGTTCCCTCCACCCTCCCTCCACTTACTTTATATCAATCATCTCTGGGGAGCGGAGTGGCCCATGCCCGGGGTAGAGCGCATTCCAGGGAGGTCCACGCCAATCCTGCCCTACGGCAGGCGGAACTGTCACGCGGTGCGGAGCTAGGCGCCCCGGCGCACAGAGGCATATTCGCACAAGAAGTCTGTGACAGGTGATCCTGCTGGGAACATCAGGGTTATTTTGGGGCTCAAACCTGTCCTTCCCCTGTGAGTTACCCCTTCACTCCACACTCATCCCTGGACCCAGAGGAGACGGAGACTAGACCACAACACGAAGGCTGTTTTGCTGCCTCTGACGCCCACCAGAACAGGACAGTGCTGTGATGAGAGGCTGTCACCCCAGTGGGGTGTCGGTGCTCTCCAGGCCTCTCTTCTCGAATGCACAGTGTGAGACCGGGGAGCTCCAGCCAGAAGCACCCCTGCGGCCGGGCAGTGACGCTCCAAACCACCTCCCGTGCGGCGCCTCATCCCGGCAGGAACTTTCACCACCTCAGAAACCCCGGTAGCCTCGAGGCAGAGAGCAGTGGAGTTTAGGGAAAAGGCTTTCAATGAGCCAAATGGGAGTTTTCCAGAATCTAAAGTTTCCAGACGACGGTCTTGGCATCACATACTGACGGGTCACCTTAAATCGAGGCCGGGCTTGGATGTGGGCCTGGCGGGGTGAAGCGTCTCCTGCAGCTGTGCTGCAGAGATGGCAAAGGGGTCTCACTGAGGCTCTAAGTTACACAGGCTGGGCTCAAACTTTCGATCCTCCTGCCGCAGCCTCCCAGAGGGCTGAACTACTGGTGTGTACTACACACCAGGTTTCACATTTAGTGCTCCTGATAGTCCTGGGAAGCCATCATGATTTCCATTTTCAGAAAGGGAAATAGGCCTAGGAAGAGCCAGTGAGTGTTTGCAGTAGTCTTAGGCTGCTAATCACACACACTCATGTGTCTGTCTGCACGGGAAGATCGAGTCCCTCCCTCAGCCTCTTGGATGGCCAGGGCGGCCACAGGATGCATGTTTTTCTCAGAGACACGCAAGATGAGGAGGACTTCCGGGGGAGATCTGGTTGTCTTTTTCCCTTTCTTCCTGTCTTGAAGGTGCCTCTGCATCCTCCAACAACCAGCACCCCTGTGGCGCCGAGCAGCTGTTCCTCTCAAGGCCCCTGAAGCTTTTCTGGTGCTGCCTATGCCGGTCTGACCTGGTCATGAAGTGGTTGATAAGTAAGTTCTTCAATTCCAAGTTACACTTTGACAAGGTACAAGAAACCACAACAGAACAGGCCTCCAGGCAGGTGTTGTCTCAGAGTGCAGAGAACACAGGACCCGCGGCGGGGCGCAGGGCCCGGGCGGATGTTCCCAACACAGAGAAGGGAGGACAGAGTGAAGCCTCTTTTCAGAGCCAAGCCACCAGGAAGCATCCCGCATCTGCCTGAATCGCTGCATGGCCCCCGGGCACAGACATCTGCTCTGACTCCCACACATGCCAGGCCTCCCTTCCGGGACCCTATCAGCTTCCACCTTTTCTGTGCTCCATGCTGATAGCCTTTGGCTCGCCCTCAGTCCCCCTGTGTCCAGGTGAATGAAGTCTGTAACTCTTCGCTTTCACTTGCCTGCTTGGGGGTCTGGTCCCTCGGCCCTTTGTTACCGTAAATGTGGCCTTACTCCACGTCCCTGTGTCCAAGTTTTACTCTTATTTCGAGTCCCACCTCTGTCCTTGTAGGGTTCCCCGTCCCTCCCTCTGTGGTGATTGTCTCCTCTCCTGTATTTCTGCATACGTTGTCACTGTATACGTTGTGCACCTCTCTTAGGCTTCTTACTCAACTTTGCGCTAAAGTCCTAGGTCTCCATGTTTGTTTTTTTCTGGGCAGGGCCTATTTGCATATTTATGTGCCTCCCAGCCTACCGCCGGGTTGGAATACAGGCAGTCAGTAAAGAGCTGAGTATTGAATATGCAGTAAAGACTTTTTGAGTGAATAAAAGAGTAGGGCCAGATTTGATTTTGGGGGATCATTAGGAAGAGTCTAGGGGACCCCTCACTACTGGTCCCAGCGTGATGAAGCCTGTGAATGCCAGACACTGCCTCCCTCCTGACTGGAGTTATATGAGATAATTCACTGTTTTGTGGCATCAACTACTGGCTTCTGGGTAATATGTGCCTTCAAGCTAAAAACCCACTTTTATCTTGATACAGTCCTCGGGTCATACAGCTATCTGTCTCCAAAGCCCAGCACAAAATACAGATGGCACAACCAGGCACCTGTGCTTCCATCAGGACCGAGACACACCCACGAGCGGGCAGGGCACGTTTGTTTCAAAGGCTGTACACGGGGTAGATGAGAATTCATACTGGGAAAGCGGTGAAGTCCCCAGCACCCCCCAAGGCGGAGGAGAACACGGGGGTAGGGGAGGGAGGAGGGCGTGGCTTGCCTCCCCTCAGCGGGATAGGGACTTCAGGAGAGCTGGCTGGCTGGCCACCACTTCCAAGGAGGCGTCTGTGTGGGCTTGAGCGGCTTGTGGCCCGGAAGCGGAGAATCGCAGTGCATTCTGTGGACACCTGGGGCTGCCTGAGGCAGCGCGGTTGGGGAAAACGCAGTGACCTAACACCTGTCCCCGCGGAGATTTCCTCCTCTGCTCCAAAGTGAGTAGCTCTTTCCACCAAGAGGCACTTTATCCACCTGGACGGAAAGCGAACTGGAACACCTGATCAAAGCATCATGTGGGTCAGGCAGCGAGCGTTGGTGCCGGGTGACAGGGAGACAGAATCACTAGGAAAGAAAGTCAAGGTTGTTATAAGGCATGTTTGTGCATTAAATGGTGCCAACTGCCCTAACTTCCCCAGTCATGGGCTGAAGACGGACCATACAGAAGCACTTAAAGCCAAGGAAGCCTTGTGGGTGGGGCTGTAGCCATAAGGACACAGGGCTCTCTACATGTGAGGACACGGGGCTCCCTACATGTGAAGACACGGGGCTCTCTACATGTGAGGACACGGGGCTCCCTACATGTGAAGACACAGGGCTCCCTGCATGTGAGGACACGGGGCTCCCTACATGTGAGGACATGGGGCTCCCTACATGTGAGGACACGGGGCTCCCTACATGTGAAGACACGGGGCTCCCTACATATGAGGACACGGGGCTCTCCCATCTATGACACGTGCTGAGGAAAGGCCATGAGGGCGTACAACGAGAAGGGGACCATCTGCATGCCAGGAAGAGAGGTCTCCCCGAAGCCCAACCCTGTTGCTCCCTAGTCCTGAACGTCCAGCCTCCAGCCTGTGACATGCCAGTGACCTGCACCACCCTGTGCTGTAATTTGTTAAGGCAGCTGGAGCGAAGGCCCAGATGGGGTGTGGGAAGTTTGAGAAGTTTCTGGGTTAGCCACATGATGGCCAGTTTTAAGCAACAGCATTTGCTTCTGACAGTAAGAAACGTTAGTATTTTTATATTGATTGTTGTCCTGGGAGTTTCTTGTCAGCGAGACTTAAAAGACAGAATGGACTCCAGGGGCTGCTAGGACAGGCATGTGCAAGCCCAGGTGTATGCAATTAGTTTATCCTTGAAACCAGGTCCGAGAGAAATTGCTAAGAGAAGTTGCAGGCCACTTGCCCTGGACAGCTGCATGCTGCACTGCTTTGGAAGGAAAACTGCCTTCACCTGGAGTCAGTGTCTTCCCTGGGCTACATGTGGAGATGAAATACCCACCACCAGCCCTTGCATGGGACACATCCTCAGAAACTGCAAAAGTGTGCTACACCAGGTGTCTTGCCCAGCAGGTGCTTGGTATCACTGTACTATTGTGGTATGCTTATGTTTTGTTTTGTTTTTAACTGGCTCACTTAAAATTATATATGTTTGGCTGGGCATGGTGGCTCACGCCTGTAATCCCAGCAATTGGGAGGCAGAGGCAGGAGGACTGCTGAGTTCCATGCTTGGCTGGGCTACATAGTGAGCTGAGGGCCAGCCTGAACTACAAGGTGAGACCCTGTCTCAAAAAAAAAGACAAAAAAATTTTAAAAAATTGTATACATTTGAAAACAATATTTGTGGCATTATGGGATCCAATGGACTAGTTATATTTTTAGTTACATGCCAAAATAAATATACATCTATCAAAATAAAATAAAAAAGGGGGTCGGATATTTAGCTCAGTGGTTCCAGCGCCTGCCTTGCAAGCTCAAGGCCCTGAGTTCGATCCCCGTAACCACGTACAATGCCGGGCGTGGTGGCTCAGGCCTGTAATCCCAGCACTCGGGAGGCAGAGGCAGGAGGATTACTGAGTTCCAGGCTTGCCTGGGCTGCATAGTGAACTCAGGGCCAGCCTGAACTACAAAGTGAGACCCTGTCTCAAAAAAAAAAAAAAAAAAGAAAAAGGAATTAAGTTTTGTCATCTAGACCTACCTTGGAATTCTACCAGTAATATTGGGGAGAAGGCCCGAGTCTTATTTGAAAACCACTATGTGAGAAAATGTGCATAGAACGACCTTTCCGATTAACTGTGTGTTACCCCAAGAAACTTGTTCATCAGAACTTAGGTTTATGACAGCAGCAAAGTATGTAAATCTGTGCTTTTATCTCATGTCCAAGAGGCTTTGACTACTGACACGCTATCTGTTTGTATTATAATTGCCTTAATGAAACACCTTTTTGGAAAGTGAAATTTCAGCCCAGGCCTTTTGCTTGCTCACCGTCATTTACAGATCTTTCGGTCCTGCTTTCTTCCTCTGGAAACACACAGGGAGAAGTGGCTTCCTGACCGTCCCGAGGGAACCCCAAGGGATCCTTAGCTGAATGTTTAAATATATCCTTATATTTTTATTATTTGGTAAAGGTAAGCAGCTGCCACCGAGGTCCAAGTCCTTCCCTCACACGGTGCGTCCTGCACACGCCACTGCTGGGTTCACAGTCCTCGGGTTCCAGTTCTCCAGTCGAAAACTCAGCCGCATCCCGGCTCCCGGCCCCGGGGCCTTCCCGATGCTTGCTTCCCGGCAGCACTGAGCCGCCTGTGCTCCAGACCTACTCAGTGCAATTTCCTATGCTGTTTGACTCGCATTGTCTACACAGTGGGTCTTTGACTTACGAATTCAGTTCGTCCTCAAAGGCTGGTTGTAGCTCACGCCGGTTGGTGGAAGGCTCGGGTTCCTCCTCTACACAGCCTTCAAAGGGCACAGGCAGATCTCGGTGTCCTAGGACAGACATCGGCCCGGGATTTCTCAACTACCCCTACACAGGAAAGGAAGTTGCACTGTCCCTCGCAGAGGGTCATGTCTGTGTGTGAGGCCATCTGGAAGCACAAATGCCTGCTGTTCAGGTTGTAGCTCCAGACTTTGGTCTTAAGTTGAAACTAAAATTGTGGTTGTAACCCCAGTTGTTAGTATGTTGGGCCGGTTGTAACTCGAGGGTCCACTGTCCCCTGAAGTGTCCTGTGTATCAACCCTTGTGTCCCCAAGTCCGCCCGGCCCCTGGAACCTCACTCACCATCACATCTCTTCTTCTTTTTTTTGTTTTCTTGGTATCAGGGGTCAAATCTGGGGCCTTGTGCTTGCAAGGCAGGTGCTGGGACCATTGAGCTAAATCCCCAACCCCGTCACATCTCTTCTTAACACGCCAAGTCAACACACCTCCTAAATCCCATCTTACTTTGTATTGAACTATTGAACTACGTGAGTGTACAAGCTCTGTCTTCCCTGGGGTCCTAGTGAGCCTATTGGGAGGGGCCTCCGCGTACGTGACTGCCCTGTGGAAGAAGGCAGCGTGCTGTGTGGCACAAAAGTCCCTTTCAGCAAATGCTTTTTTTCAATAAACCATGCAAACATCGGCACATCCAAGCCAGTGCTCTACAGTATGTGAGGTCTGGGATCCACTGGGTCCATGTGACACGGTTCACATACAAAGACTGTAAATCAACTTTGTGTGAATGGCCGCATGGCAACTTTTGTGACTTCAGCCACAAACGTCCACAGTTATTCCAGAAGAGACTTCAGCAAGGTGAGGTGCATGTCAGCTCTGCCGTCTCCTGGACTCTTCCAGACCCGCAGTTCTCAGGCCCTCACAATCTCCTAGCCTCCGTTAGAAGTGCAAACTGTCGCCATCTCCATCACCCTCAGCAAGTGTGACAGGTGCCCAGAAGTCTGCGTTTCCACCAGTCACCCCGATGGTTCTGACACCGACCCGAGTGTGAGAACCACTGGGTTCGGGGACATCTCAGGAGGGTTGGGGTTCGGTTTGACACCTCTCAGTTCGGCCACCAACAGGACTTTTTCGATGACGGAATGGATGACTGTCAGTCCTGCTGAGTGTAGGGCCCACAGCACACCCGGGGTCGGACTCGTCTAGTGACCCATTCGAAGCCTGTCTCTGACCTCTTGCCCTCACCCGGCTCACCTGAGAAAGGGTGCTCACGGGAGATCCCCCCAAGTGGTGCCAAGACGTCTACACTGAGGCACTGAGGCACGAGACGAATGTCAGCTCCCCAAGAGCCAACGATAGCAAGCGGGGGTGGACTGGTTCTGGCCCCTGACTGGCCCGATGCCTCCTGCTTTCCAGTCTCCCCACTTGTCCAACGCAAGGACAATCTTCGGGGCTGGTTCACAGCACCCTGACGCACAGCGGTCGGCGCTGGTTCCTTTCTTGCACACCGGCAAGTACCCCCAGTTCGATGCCGGGGCCCGCCCTCCGCCATGAGTCAGATCTCGTTTGCCAAAGCTGTGTACGGCAAACCGGTGACACAGCGAGGTCTCGCGGAGGTCCGGCCAAGTGTGTCAGTCCTGGTCAGTAGGAGAGTTCAGCTTGCTCTTAGTGAGACATCTTGGAAATGGCCCTCGCTGCGTTTGTGTGTGAGGACTCGGCTGTGGCCGGTGAGGGGGTTTCCTTGGCACTACGGGAACACTAGTAAACACACTGAAGAAAGCAACCGAAATACCTTAGGTGCCCTCCCAGGTACCACGCACGGCTGATCTGTTGGCAGAGAGTGGTCGAGGGCCAGCAGGCTTCTTGGCCCCGAGCAGTGCCAGGGATCCTTGCCTGTCCGGGCTTCCCGAGCGTCCGCTCTGGCCGTCTCTCCCGTGGGCACGGATGGGCCTGTGTCTTTGCTCACCTCAAGCGGAGTCTTTTCCTTCTGCAGCTGCACCTTTAATGATGCTTTTCGATATTTACACACTTGAGTTCTCAGTCTTCGCTGCACAGGAGTGCAGTTTAAAAACATTTTGGGTGTCTTGACTGTTGGAAAACAGCTTTCAGGGAGCCATAGATTGCAGGGTATTTTTTTTTTTTTTTTAAACGGTTGTTTACAAAGTTTCATAGCATTTGTGAGTCAACATTGCCACCTAGTGGTAAAGCCATTCATAGACATGTGGAAAAATATAGTTGGCTATTTCAAATCAGGGATTTTCAAGTGCTGCAGATTTTGGACTAAAAGAGATCTTAATAACGATTCAATAAATGCACTATTTTAGTAGAGGAGGAAATTGGGTCCTAAGAAAGGCCTGGTAACCAGGGTCTTTATGTTCACTCAACTATTGGGCTAATAGTGTACGGTTCTGGATGTGTACACTATCACCTTTTCCCTTTTTGAATCACTCTTTTGTTTTGAGACAGGGTCTCGCTTTGTAGTTTAGGCTGGCTCTGAGCTCACTATGTAGCCCAGGCAAGCCCCTAACTCAGCAATCTTCCTGCCTCTGTTTCCCAAGTGCTGGGATTACAGGTGTGAGAAACCTTACCCAGCACTGTGGTAAGGTGGTATGATCGTTGCTGGGCGTGAGTTACCATGCAGGGTATTGTATGTGGTTGTTGGGGATCGAACCAGGGACCTTGCACTTGCTAGGGAGGCACCAGAACCACTGAGCTAAATCTCCAGCCCAATGAATTACTCTTAAGAGTTTCGTTATACCCTTAGTTTTTTTCTCCCTAGGTTTAAATGGAGGTAACTACAAGATGAAACAAAACAAAAATGAATAACAAAAGCCAGTCTGGGGAGAAGCAAGAATATATTACTCTGCCCTCTTTGATCGCTTTGCTTCTTCATCTACGTCTTTCTCTGTGGCTGTGAGTCTTCTGGGAGCTTTTCCTGCTGTCCTGTGCGTGGCAGGTGAGGGAGGAGCAAGCGCAGGGGATGTTCCTTTGTCTCAAACAGCCTCAGTGGCTAATTCCCGTTTTGACTGTCGTGGTGTCAGATACTTCAACTGCCGAGCAAGACGAGTCTAGGGACCCCCCCCCCCACCCCAAGACCGGAGGGCTTCAGAGGGTGTGTGAGCACAGGTCTGGCCCGCCTCCTCCCAGCCATGATCGTCGGCCCAGGGTTCTGTCTCCTTCGAGCCTTGGTTGTACCTGGCGCCAAGCGGGCAGCTGGAGCCTCCCTGGAGGCCCCTCACGCAAACTGGAGCGGGAAAGCCCCCCGGGTGCCCGTGGCGGGTGGGGAGCCCGAGCACCACCCTCAACCCGTGGATGTGCGACAGGCCGAGAGGACTGGCGTGTCCCTCCGTGCTGTCCTTCCTCCTCGGCGCGGTCTGGAGCTCTTGCTGGAGACAGGACTGCGCTCCAGCCGCGCGGCCGCTCCTCGCCCTCGGCCCCGGGGCTCCTCCCAGCTACCCCGGCGGGTCGGCCGAGCTTTCCGAAGCTCCGCCCGGCCGCGCTCCCCCGGGCCAGCCAGGGAGGCGAGACACCTTCCTAAGGACGCGGGCGGCCCTTCCCCTCGGGGTGATGACTCAGAAGGTCTGAATGGCCCCCTGAGGCTGTGAGCTCAGGAACTCCATCCCGTTTTCTCAGGAAATTTTCAGGCGGGGGGCCAGGCAGCTCTGACATAACTTTGGAGTTTGAAAGTAACATCACTAAAATCAACTTTTAAAGGTTGCTGCTGCTACTTGCATGTATTTGTAAAGCAAAAGACAGAAGTGATAATGAGAGGATTTAATATAAATTCCAGTGAAAGATAGTAAGGATCAAAACAGCCACGCCAGGACCTCCCATCTTGTCTTTTCCATCACATGGTTACTGGGAAGTGACAGTCGTAAGCAACTGTCTTTATGGTATGATCACCTTGATCTTCTCGTATCTTTGGTCTTGTTTGTCAAACCTCTGCTTGAAACTGTGGTCTGTCTGGATTTTGTCATTACTTCCTGGTTCTTTACCTGCCAGGGATGGTCATCAGTAACCCCCTGTCGCCTGAGCAGCAGAGAAGGGAAGGTCTCCGGAGTCCATCCCGGGCTCAAATTTCCGTGTAACCCCCTGGTGGAGCAACGCGACTCTCCTTCACACCCCGGCTCACCCTGCCCTCCTATCCCCTCCCATCCCAGCAAGACTCTGTGTAACTGTGCGACCAGGCCCACATTTTTGTGAGTTTCTCAAACGCTGTCCAGTAGGTGCTGCAGAAACCGTGAACTCAACATGCACCAGACCTCGTCGTTCTTTCACACACCTGACTCTGCCTGGGCAGCGACGGGTCTGGAGACTCAGGCATGAGCAGCACGACCCGTTCCCGCCTTCAGGGAACTTAGGCTCCCAGTGGGGGAAACTGGCAAAAACCAAGATGGCGTAAAGTGGTATGTCCTGGGCTGGACTCTCTTCCTCCAGGTTGGCTTGTCCGTCTACCAGCCGTTCTGTGACTCAGCTAGGCCCGTGGTTCATATTGCTTTCTCGGTCTACCCCTCAACATCGTGAAACTTACCAGAATCGAGGAGTCTGAAAATGATCAAGCTTATGATTTTGAAGGATGGGGTGAGGGAGGGGTACATAAACACCCCAGATTCCTATGGAAATGTAAGGAAAGGATTTTCCTCTGTTTTATCTCCGTGGCCTCCACCCAAATCCAACCCTTCGTTTTCTCCCCATCTGTAGAGCTGTGGGCACCTCCTGCCCCTTCATTTCCTCCATCTTCCACATGGGTGATGGACCCGCTGTGCTACTGAGCCCTCACAGGGGTCCCCAGATGCCCTGAGCAGCCGTGACAGGTGTGAGTTTCTGCACTGGGCCCAGGGCCTGCGTCCTCACCCCTGTCCAGTCTTGCTTCCCTGTAAAGCTATACTTCTACCTAGAGAACTTGGCTCCTCCTCCGGGGGCCCCTCTGACGCCCCAGGCTGTTAATGACCCATCCTCCTCCTGCAGCCTGAGCTGCCTCTCAGAGGACCTGACCAGCCCCGCCACACTGATGTACCTCACTCACTTATTCCTAAATTTTCGTGGAAGCTTCAGCACAGGACGAACTGAAGGTTTCTCCCTTGATATTTCAAAAATAAATATCACACCAGTTGTAACAGTCAAGATTGTTGCGTAAATAAGAAACAATAGTTACAGAACCTCTTAAATATGAATGATGCTCTCAGTGCTCTATGTGTACTAAGTCAGGTGAACCTCGTTCCAGCTCTTCTGAAGTGGGTACAATACTATTGTGTAAGGGCTGAAGCAACTGAAGGGCAGACAAGGTCAGTGCGTGTCCCAGGGTCACACATCCTTCAACTGCAGAGTTCTTGCTTGTGTTAGAAACTATTTTGTGTTCTGTTAGAAGGAAAATCTTTTTAAAAATTGCGGAGAGCAAATGTTTTCATTTAGAGTCATTTTTCTGTTTGACTATCAACAATAATTCCTCCCATCTTAAAGGAAGATTTCTCTGGGCTGGGAGGAAAGAGTGGTGGATAGGAGAACATTTCTATGGACCCCATGTCGGTGGAGAAATGGCTTACTAACCATCTGAAGATGTGGGAAAATTTGTGATGGATGACCATAGACCAGATGTTCCCTTCAACCTACGGATAGCTGGGGATCCTGAAATGATGTCACAAACTCGTTAAGTCCAGGTGGGTGGGGGGCCCATTGATGGAGTATAATTTCCTACTTGGCTGATGGGAGCTCAGAAGGAAGTCCAATTACCTCATATAAAATGTCATATAATTACACAATCTCTAGAACACACAGTTTAGTTTGAGGAATGATTTTTATGCTCTCTTCCTATCCTTCAGAGTTTTGTTTTTCTGTAGATACATCTTTTTTTTTTTTTTTTGAGGCAGGGTTTTACTTTGTGGTTCAAGCTGGTCCTGAGCTCACTATGTAGTCCAGGAAAGCCCCCAACTCAGCAATCCTCCTGCCTCTCCCTCCCGAGTGCTGGGATGACAGGTATGAGCCACCACACCCAGCACTGTGGTATGTGGTACTGATTTTGCTGATAGGCGTTAGTCACCACGCCTGGTATTGTTGTATGTGGTTACTGGGATCAAACCAGGGACCTTGTGCTTGTTAGGCAGGTGCCGGAACCACTGAGCTAAATCTCGGGCCCTTATCCATGCTTTTAAAAAATAATTTATTTCAAAAAGTTTGTTGAGGGAAAATTTTAATAAGATATGTTCTGCTCTCAAACTAGGAGAGGTCATCCTTGGAGATCAATTATTATTTAATTTCTAGTCTTAGAATGGGGAGGGAGAAGACTTGTAACTTGCAAAAGCGAGCAAACACCAGGTGAGTTACAGGAACCCAATTAGATAAATTTATTCTATCACTCAAGTGTAAGAATCGAAGAGGCTTTTGATAAGCAGTGGATCTTGCAAAATCCAGACTTCTGTGGCTGTGGTTGTCTGAGTTTCCCAGTAAAACTTTATTCATGTTCACTGTAATCGGCATAAATGCCTCTTGATGTACTTTTGTCCCATGGTCACTATTTAAATAGTTGCTGTGCTGAGTGTGAAGTCATATTATCGACCCGAAATCCAGGGTTCTGGGCCTTAGGGGCGAGTCTGATGCTCTTACCCTACTGCTCCGCCCTATGGGGCTCCCACCCGGAGTCCTCCACAGAGGCAGAATTACTATTAGTAGTTCCGGGAAGGTGTTGGAGAATCTATTTAACGTCTTGTTTGGTAAGCATATTTTGAAGCATCTGTACAGTGTTTTACGTAAATAAATAAATCTAAATACATTTATTTACTCAACAAAAGGGTGAATGTTTCAAGTGCTCAACACCCTTTTGTTGAGTGCCACAAAGGGCCGTGTAGGCCGCGGTTGAGATGAACGGGACAGGGCTCCTGCCCAGAGCTAAGTGTGAAGTGTGAACTCTGAATTGGGAGTTAGGAGGACACTATTGGCTTTCTGCTCAACAGACACTCTTTGCACCTTCCTGGCTAAAAGACCATGATTTAAAAAAAAAAAAAAAGCAGCAAAATGCTCAAAGAACGTTGTGTTCCATTTTGGGAACTTTATTGGTTTAAGCCAATCATATACTTTTTTAAAGTTTATTTTTATCTTTGTTGGTACATTGTATATACACATCATGATCACACTCAATATAGGGAATTTGTACCAGTATATGACACAATTTAATTCTCATTTTTTTCCGTTCCCCTACTGGCCCCACAACCCCCTGCCCCCTAAATACATAAGCTTTGTCTCCCTTTTTTAAAATTACCATCACATTTTTTCTTTATCCCCTCATTCCTCACCCCACCACATTTCCATTTGAATGTTTTGTTTCACACTATCCATCATACATTCTAGAGCTTATTAACATCTTCACTTTCTCATACCAGAGAACAGATATATTTATACATCTGTGACCTTTTATTTCACTTATGAATATGTCCTGAGCCAATCATAGACTCCTATTCCCCTTCGCCACGAATGGTTAGAATGGGCACGTGACTCTGTTCTGGCCAGTGAGACGAAAGGTAGAGACTAGTGGGCAGACTGTTTCTCCTCCTCCCACCTCTGTGTCTTTGAGACATGATGGTTGGAGGCTGAGGTGTATTATTTCTAACTCACAAGAGGTGGCCAGTGGGCAGATGGGAAAGGGCACATCGCTGACATTAGAAGATCTGAACCAACCATGCTACTGGCGGCCTCCATCGCTTGTGTTCTGTGAGGTACTAGTGATAATAATCTCATTGTCCCAGCCATGTTATGCCAGCCATGAAGTCACTGTTACCTGAGAAAAAAACCTCAATGCACAGGTATCTTGATAAAGTTAGGCAGAGATTCTTCACAGTGCTACAAACACGGAGGGGACATGGCCAGGGGAGAACAGGGAGGGCTTCAGACATAAAGGAGACTAGAAGTGTATTTAGAGATTGAAGGGAATTCTTTGGGGAGAAAAGGCAGGGAAGGGTCTCGGGTGGAGGAAGGGCTGGTGCAGTGGCCCAGAGGTGGAAGCCTGGCCTCTCTAGACACCTATGTGGGTCTCAATGCCTGGACAGAGTCTGTTGGACGCGTGGTGTTTGATGACTCAATATTAATTTACCTGTCAACTTCAAAGGGTTTAAACTCAGCACAGTGTCTGACAGGTACAAGGACCAGTCATTCGCTCAGGACTTGACTTTCCCGCTTGGTGGCCTTGAGTCTCAGAAGCAGGTGGGACACGTGGCGGGGAGGAAGTGGTGCAGAGCTCACGGTGCAGTTTCCATGGCCTCGGTTTCTTTTCTGTACCCAGGTAACCTGCACAAAGCACTGGAAATTCGGTTCTCTTGTTACCCCGTGTTATGAGAAGCAGATGTCAAAGCAGGATCAACCTTGTGAGGATTCTGTTAGGGAATCACCTGCCTGAAAGAGGGTTTGGGAAGGTGCTTGGGACAGAGGCGGGGCGGGCGGGGAGGAGAGCTGGGTGGCCGCAGTGTGGTCTCCCTGCTGTCTCCTGATCCCAGGAATGAGCCCACGACCGAATCTCTGCGAATTCAAGCAGCCCCAGACAGGGGTTGGGCCCCAGAGCACAGCCGCTGGGTGACTTGGTACTTACTTCCTGTAGCTGGGGTTTTGGGAGGATGTGCTCACGTTCATTTCAAAGTATTATCTAGAAACAACAGCAACAACACCAAAACCAAAATTTAAAAATGTATAATTTTTTCCCTTCCACTGCTTGCACTGGTCATACCAAGCAGTGGGGGTAAGAAATAACAACGAAGGGCCGGAGGATTAGCTCAGTGATTCCGGTGCCTGCCTGGTAAGTGCAAGGTCCTGAGTTCGATCCCCGGTAACCACATACAATGCTGGGCATGGAGACTCACACCCACCAGCCATCAATACCACACACCACAGTGCCGGGCGTGGTGGCTCACGCCTGTAATCCCAGCACTTGGGAGGCAGAG
>PVIC010029790.1:0-22313 GCA_004025085.1 Thryonomys swinderianus
TTTTTTTATACTCATATATAGCTTTGTTTTCCTTGCCTGCAGTACAGCTGTGAGTGTGGGAGCACAGTTCTCTGGGGACTTGGACATATGTTCTTTCTCCCTGAGAAAATCTGGAAGAGAACCCCAGCAGACATGATGTACCCCTCTCCCAGCCAAGGAGGGAAAATCCTGCCTGAAATGCTCCCTTGGTCAATGAGCAAAAGCTCCAGGTGGGAATAGAACTTCATAAAGTTTTTGTTTGTTAGCAGGAAGAGCAAATTGACAGAGGGTCAAGCTTTGATCTCGTACAATAATTCCAGTATCATAAGTTGTCTGGGCTTCAGTTTCGTCCTCACAAGATTAGTGTACAGCACCGGCCAAGATACTGTCCAGCTTCATGCTCTTAGCTTAGTATTACTGGCATTTCCTTGGAAAGTGGAGCTAGAAGAGGATTCAGATTTTCTTAGTTCAGCATTTTCTTTCATCAGTGAGAAAACCGAGGTGTGGAGAAGCAGAGTTATTTGTGAAACACTGAAAAGGCAGTTAGAAGCAGAGCTCAGATTAGAGCTACGTTCTCAGAGTTTAAGTCCTAAGGTGCTTAACCCTCTGTGGATCGGAGTTCCCACTCAAGACTCCGCTGGAAGTTGTAGGCCTTTTGGGACCGCAGAGTCCTGATGGAGGCAAAGACATCACACATGGAGACACCTGTAGGCAGAGCCTCTCGGGAGAGGGAGGAGGTTCTTGGATTTCAGATGAAAGCCCTTATGCAACTCTTTATTACTCAAAATAATTTGAATCTGAATGTTGAAGGGAACATATTTCCATGTACTGATGCCTCTTGGATTATTAAATAACCTTCCTTGGTGCAAACAAAACAACTGAAACAAGGCTAGGTTTACGTTGGCTTCCAAAGAAGTCTTTCTTACCTGGTGGATGGCAGTTTCTGAGTTTTAAAGAGCCGGTTTCCTTTTCAGTATCACAGCTGTTGTTCTTCTAAATACTTCCGGTGAATTCAGTGCTTAGCAGATGTCAGCCATGGCCAGAAAGCATCAGGGCTGGGAAGGCAGGAAGGGATTTCTCATGGATTTGGGCTCCATGTGGCTCCTACCCTGTAGTTCTTGAATGGAATCTTTGGGTTGCATGCAGTAGAGTGACCTGCTATCCTTGGAAATATTAGTCCTGGACCCCATCCCAGACATATCGATTCAAACTCTTTAGGAAGCAGGGCCAAAGGATCTATAGTTTTACAGACTCTCCAAGTACTTCTTATGCTTCCTCGCATATGAAAACTATCACTTGCCCACGCCGTATCAGTCTGTAATGAAATTACTAACTTACTAATACTAACCAAAATGATTTTGTGAACCTGGATGTGTTTAGGTTAAATTCAAGATGTAGACATTAATATATTAAAATATATGAATATATACTATACATATATATAAATATATATGTATAGATATGTAATGCTAAATGTTATATCCCTTCATTTTTCAAAAAAGATATGAGATGTGATGACAGTATAGTGTGATAAATGTTTTTAAAAACTTATTACAGTGAAAGACACATTTCCATCAATCCCCTCAAAATACATCTCCTCACTACAGCCACGCTAGCCCATTGCTCTTGCCGCTTTCTGAAGCAGTCCTTCCTGAAGCCCAAGCTCCTGAGCTACTCAAAGGCCCTGGAAAAACTATCCAGTGAGTGACCTAGCACCTCGAAGTGTGCCTGAGAACCCCAGAATCGGTCCTTTTCTGACCATGGGCCTCACTGGTTTTTCCAGCAGCTTCAGGAGCCTCTTCATGTTACAAAGTCCCCTCCATTTACTCACCAGATTTTGAATTTTCAGTGCTCCCGTGGGTCCCGAGCCCTCTGAGATCGGATCCCTCTACTCCAGTAGCACAGCCAGCATGGTTTCTGTCCACTCCAGCCTTCACTGCTTCACCTTCCTTGAGCGGGAGCACAGTGCTCGGGGACGCTACACTCTCTCTTCGGTAGTGCTCAGGTGAGGGCCAGTTACCCGTGGCTGCCTGATTTGTGGTGCACAGCATGTCCATGGGCTCGGCAGCCGGATAAGCACATACTTTGTTAAAATCAGATTGGCCGCCTTTTCTTCCCCAGAAGAGACTGTGTCCCTGTTGTGGTTTACTAAAACTACCTATGCAGTGTAACATTATTTTCTTTGTGTGTGCTGTACTCACGAATGCAATTATTGCTCCTGTCTCAATAGGAACTTACAGGTGGAGATCAATAATCAGTTTCCTTGTGCAGGGGGAGAAATCCACTGGCTCACTGCTTTCAGCCGTGTGTAAGAGGTCTTATCATTAAAGCAGCAGCAGGCATTCAGAAAGCCTCCTCCCAGCAGTGTGGAACATATAGGATTAAAATAATCATCCATCAGGCTCTGTCTCATAAATGTTTTCCTTTGACTTTTGGCAGGATCTCCAGCCTGAGCGTGTGCCAGTTGACATGGGAACAGAGAGGCCAGCAGCTTAAGGAGTTTCACATTTGCTTGCAGTGGTAAGATTTAAAGATTACCAAGAAGCAATGTCTAATATCACTGGGCTTTGGCTTTTTGTACTTGATGTGAAGTGAAATTGTTTAGGTATATTTTCTTTGACCAACACAGGTCTCCATTCAGGTATTTTGGAAAAGGACAGGAAGAATAACTGCAATTCACAAAGCATAAATGTGGAGCACAGTATTGTCATAATGGGTACAAATAGGGAAACTAAGTAACGTTTGGATTTCCTTATTTCAATACAGTTGAACTATGTGGAGCAAATGGTTTCTACTTTGGAAAACAAAACAGTTTCTGTTCAAAAGATATTTAGTTATGAGAGGATTGGGGAGCACAGTTAAAGATCAATGGGGAGAATGGAAAAAAGTGACTCTTTCATTCCCTAGGGGACAGTCGTGTCCTTAGCCTGGGTCCTGAGGAGTGGGGTCCAAACCCAATCTGTAGTTAACTAAATGGTGGCGTAAACTGAACAGTATCCGCTGCCCATGGCACAAACCTCCTCCCCGGACACTGCTGCCAAGAGAGGCCACACCTGTGTGCCATTACCTGGAAAGATAGCTGTGACAGTGCCGATAACGGCCGGTGGATGGCAGATCGTGTGAATGCTAGATCAGTTTTGAACAGCGAAGTCTTCCTTCATCCTGTGTGTTTTTACATGTATAACACGTGTACCCATTCTTAGGTCTGAGGTGGAGACACACTATCGGAACCAGTAATGAGTAACTATTTAGATCTGTTGTGGGAGGAAGCTCAGTATCTGGACACGTTTCCAACATCCAGTAGAAACTGTTCCTGACGTGCCTACGCAGAGTCAAGGTCACCCAGGCTCCCGAGGGTCCTTTGGGTCCGGTGTTGTTTATGTCAGCAGGTTTGGCTCAGGAGCAATACCGTCCCACAGTCCACCTCAGGCTGAGCCAGGTCTTGTGACGTGGTTTGTGTGTTTCCGAGTGCTCATTCGCATGTATGGCCTTGCAGCTGTCTGTGGCATGTTGAACCGGTGGCTTTCAGCCACCTGATTGGTGTGGTTTTGTACCCTGGATGCTCAATATGTATGAATTCTCAAAAGATGTATTTTGACAGTCGGACGTTTGCCTTTAATATTTCAGTATGTTCTTCTCAAGTCATCCTATTGCTTTATTCATTACATTATTGCAGTAACTTTTAGCTTAACAGCCTTGTATTGTCAGAGTCTGTTTAAGGAACAACAGGAGAAACATTAGGACGTAGCCTAGAAGAGGCATTTCTTAAGCCGATCCCGGTGCTGACAGTGCAGTTTTACAGTGTGCACATGTAAACACAGCTCAGGGGGCCCCCAGGCAGGAGGGCAGCGAGTCTGAGGTCAGCCTGGGTAGCCTCATGAGTCCCTGTCACCAGATAAAGTCATAAAAAGAAGGGTTGAGGACATAGCTCCGAGCTCACTGGGTTCAATCCCCAGTACCGCCACAAACGAAATTAGCAAGAAAAAAAAAAAAAAAACAGTGGATGAATGTACAACATGTCATTATGGTTTCTTTCTTCCTGTTACTGCATTTTTCATGAGAATTTAACAGCTTTGCCGTTGAGTTTCATGTTTGATTTCATGGATCGGATGTCCTTTCCAGGAGCAGGGGCCAGGCCCTAGTTCCCCTGCACAGACAGGGTTTCCTCAGTACACACAGAATTCAAGTAAACACCCTCATAGAGAGTCCTTACATGGCAGATAGTAGAAAAGCCACAGTTAAACTCAACAGGGTGTTTTATTTTTTAAAATCCCGAAGGCTGAAAAATCAAAGAAAAAAAGAAAGAAATGACAAAGAAAATGTGCGCGTGAGTGACCATAATGAAATCATCACCCACCAGGGAAGTGATCCCGAGCTCACTTGTGACACGGCAGCCGTCTGAGCCGCGTAGATCCCCTGATGCTTTCTGTGCTCAGGCCCCAAGGCGGCCGGAGAAACCCAGTGCGTTACATTAATTCGCGTCATTCAGAATATTTCAAGATGTTCTTGGAAGTAGCCTGGAACCGCCAGTGGGTGCAGAAAACCAGCGACAGTAGCATCCTGTCTGTCACCCTGCCCCAGCCTGAGCGCGCCGCCCCAGGGGAGGGTGTTGGAGGAACGGTCCCCTGATAGAGAGCAGCAGAGCAGTTAGCGGTCTGTGGGCCTCATCCCTACCCTAAACCGTAGGTCACTGAGCCGGAGAAATTTTTATGACTTTTGCCTCAGAGATTTTAAATACCTCTGAAATGTGAGGCCTTGGATTTTAGCCTGCAAAACGAGGTTTAGTGCTCACTCTACTCCGCCGATTTGCCTAGAGATAGATGATTAAGCAGAGACCCCTGCAGGGCGCTCTGATGGCCCCCCAGGATCCCTCCGTGCCAGAGTCTACTCTTCCTGAGCAGCGAGCGCTCCTCTGGTTCGGGTGTCCGCCCCCTTCAGCTCTCCACTCCGGTTCCTCTGCACTGAACAAAGGCTTACTTGCTCTGTGCTCTAACATACCTGGCTCTTTTCACTGTACGTGCACCGGAAGTGAAAGCTCCATGGCTTTGATTCGCTGGCCTAGGGTTAGGGAGACTGGGCTGGGCCGGAAGGGGTCTGGGAGTTGATTTTTTTTTGGTGGTTCAGTTGTTCTCAGCTCTCCTTCCTCCTTTCTAAACTTCTTTTCAAATGTAGATTTTAAACCAAATTACACTGTGTTTATCTTCACGCCCCCCTATGCTCTCCACCCCTCCAGTCTCCTTTCTGTCCTCCTTCACACATCAGAAAGTCCTGTGCTTGTTTACAATTTAGTTTTTTTCCCAGCTATTGACCCACAGCCCTCTGCTTCCATAAATCCTGCTTTAAGTGTTTGATCTGTTAAGACAAATACACCCCCATAGCCCTGAGTTTACTCTCTGACTCTGTTTCATTACAGATGTTGTAGACAATCAGTATGAATTGGGGGAAAATGTCTTGGGTCAAAAAACACAATTCACTTGAACACACTATATTCTTTGCCCCTACAAAAAAGTGTGGGTCAGTTGTCCTTAAAGAATAAAGCCATTATTGTTAGAAAATGTAACCTAAGTAACAAACAGGAGATTCCAACAATTTATTATACATGACAAAGAAAGTCTTGTGTCCCTCCCAGTTCATAAACTGTTAGACGCAGTCAAGGACTATGAATAATTGATGAAGTTAAACACAGTGGTCCACAGTTTTTTTTTCTTTGAGACAGGGTCTCCCTTTGTAGTTCAGGCTGGCCCTGAGCTCACTATGTAGCCCAGGCAAGCCTCGAACTCAGCAATTCTCCTGTCTCTGCCTCCCGAGTGCTGGGAATACAGGCATGAGCCACCATGCCACGCCCGGCACTGTGGTATGTGGTACTGATTGCTGGTGGGCGTGAGTCACCACGCCCAGCATTGTTTGTGGTTACCAGGGATCAAACTCAGGACCTTGCGCTTGCGAGGCAGGAGCCAGAACCACTGAGCTAAATCTCCGGCCCCCAAATTGTTATCTAGAGAACAATATTGACATAATGGATGTGGGTCAGAGAAATCGGCTGATTTAATGAAATACCAACTTTGAGTATCATACGTTTTCTTTTTTAGGGATAAAATTTGTATGCTAATCTGTGTACAATACCACCCACCCTGATTGTTCTCTTCCATGGTCCCAGGAGCCCCCAATACATAGAACCATCACTTGTGCTTTTTATGACAATTGCAATCCACCCTCATTTCTACAAATTGATTCTAGCAAGATAATAAAATTACTAATGGGCTTTTAAAGCCTGGCTGTGGTCCATTGGCCCCTCATAATAGAATCTAACTTAAACCTTCTTGGAGTCATAAAATGCTGAGACTAATCTGGGAGAGTAACCAAAGAGAATGGAGATAAGAATAAAGTATGTGAAATGTTGTTATAAGATGTTTTACCCAGATTTCCACGTGATTATAACAAACCCTATTAGCTGGAAAATTTGTTTAAAGTCATTATAGCAGATCATATTTCTAACAACTCGGTGAGCCAGTTTTCTCACAAGTTGAAGCTCTGATGCTTTTTATTTAGTGTTCCCAACTCAAAATGCAACTTCTCTTTTTTAGTCATTGACCTCTGCTTCTCGCCAAGGTCAAATTTGAGATGAGATATTATCAGCAAGGAGAGCTTCCTAGGATCCTTCCCAGGAACGGGCTCAGGAAATGATAGGGACTGATAGGAATTCAAGCAGGGTTTCCCAAATCTAGGCATTTTCATTAGCATTTCACTAAAGCTCCAGAAAGCTGCAAGTATTTTCTGTCCCAGACACCCTCTATGACTCGCTGCTGATCAAAATAACCACGGCTAACAATGGGAACTGAGGGATCACTGTATCTTCAATGGTCCCATCTATCATTCAGACATTTTGGGTATAATAAAGTCAAAAGCGAGTTTTCGTCTTTTACTTTCAAGTTTTGCATCTGACAAAATGTCATTAGAGCACAGTGCCTTGTGGAAAATTGGAATACATTGAAAACCTCTGATAAAAAGCAATCTTTATATCACCGAAGGAGTCTACTAAATTAAAGGGGGAGAGGGAAAGAGTTTTTAATACTGTTTGCTGTCTTATCAACAACCCGCAAGAAATTCTAATTAACTATCTGAAGATACATCATAAAAATTCATGGCAAAGGCACAAACATGATCCTGGATAACATTTTAATACCTTTAAAATACGTAATATTTGCTTGTTTTGGAATGTAGTGGTCAAGGGAATCTGAGAAGCGTAAGTTGTTTAAGCATGGTATGTCTTCACCACGACAACCAGCAGGAAGATGTCCCCAGTCCTTCCATGCTGTGGTTATCGGCGCGCTGCACCTTAGATACTTTCTTTATGGTGTGTGTGTGTGTGTGTGTGTGTGTGTGTGTGTGTGTGTGTGTGTGCAAGAATAAGAAGGAAACAGCAGCTAAAGTGAAACTCTTCAAGAGATTACCTGAAAGGACAATATATACCACGTTTGCTTATGGGTTGACAATTAAAAGAGTAAGTGTTGTAATTTTTAACCAGGCATTATGGTGTACATCTGTGGTTCTAACACTAAAAGGCTGAGGTAAGAGAGGAGCAATTTTGAACCCAGCCCAGAAAATTTAACAGTGTAGAATAATCTTGTCTTTAAAAAAAAGAAATAAAAAAAATTAAAAGGAGATTGAGGCTATAGCTCAATGTAAAGGTCCTAAATTCAATCCCCAATACTATCCTCCAAAAAAAGTAATTTTAGAAGTTTTGAAAAATTTGGATTTTGATTCTAAATAGCCTGTGTTATTTAATGAGATATACTGGCATATTGTTGCTATACCACCAGGACACATAGTGTATCTACTCTCAGTGAGATGGGAAGCTGCTAGTGGGTTTGGAGTAGAAAAGTGTCACAATCGATCTGATTTATTTTTAGAGGGATCACTCTGTGTGTCCTTGTCTATCTGTGCTATTGAAACACAAGAACCATTAACTGGGTAGATCATACATAACAGAGGTCTTGGAATCTGGAAAGGGTCAGATCAAGACCCTGGAAAATTCAGTATCTGCTGATGTCCACTTCCTGGTTCAGAGTCAGTATCTCACGTCCGGCTGTGGAAGACGTGTCAAGGAAGTTCTCCAGGATTCCTTTTAAAGGACATGAAGATCCTGTTCATGAAGATACTTCCTTGACCAATCACCAAGGGTCTGTCTCATCACACAGTAAACTTAGGGGTTAGGAATTCAAAATATTAATGGGGAGCTGAGACATTCAGACCATAGTAGAATGGGAGCTGACCTGTGGGGCCAGCAGGGATGGCGGGGGAGGGGCAGAGGAGTCAGGAGGCCGCTTCCATGATTCTATAAGGCAGGGGAGAGGAGGACTGGCGTTGACCAACAAGATGAAACGTTTGTCTTCAGGCACAGGCCAGGTGTGGATAGGTGAGTAGGTGTGGTAGTGGCCATGCGTGGACGTTCTCTCTGCATTATCTACAGATAACAAGTGCATGAGGCACAGAGTGTAGGGACACAGACACCCTTGATGGAATTTATGAGGAATTCACCAAAACAAAAGAGTTTCCATGGCGATCTGTTCTAACAACAATCTAAGATTAAGAGTCGGTAATACTGTCTCTCCTTAGCTGGAAGTGAGGGGAGTGAAGAGACCGTAGCAGGGCTGTATTTCTCAGGGACCCTGAGAAAGGGGATCAAGGTGCTCATGGACCTAAATAGAATTTTAGGGGTTCAAGTGATAGAAGGAGTGAAAGAGAAAAATAGGAGTCATGATCTGGAAATGAATATCTGAACCCGAGATTCTCTAGGGGCTGGCAGTAGTGACTGGTCCCTGCAAGGTCCGAGCTGCGACTGTGAAGTCGAATGGCGCAGGAGGTGGCCGGCGAAGGAGCAGGGGCGTCTGGGAGGTGAGAGGGCGGGGCGTGGGAAGGACCGGCCTCTGCACAGGAGAACAGTGCACACATCTACAGCAGCAGCTGGAAGAGCCATGGGAGCAGAACCTCCAGGGAGCAGAGGAAGAAAGAACTGGTGAAAGGTGGAAGAAGGACCAGAGAAGCCATAGAGCGGCCACGGCCTGGTGGCCGGACAGTGAACACCGAGCTTTCCCTGGGGACAAAGGGGAGGATGGGGCTGTGGGAAAGGGGAACAAGGATGCCCGCTGTACACCCAGCCCCTTGGGCGGCACCACAGAGCACAGCGAAAGCTGCCTTGGGGGCCGCCTGTGTGTTCCACGTGCTGACAAGCCTGGGATTTGGCCAGCTGGGAAGAGCCGGTTTATTGGTGACTGGTGCAAACACGGGGACTTCGGTGGAGGCTTTCCCGAGAATGAGGCAGGAGCACAGCCATGTGGAAACTAGAGAACTGGAGAGAAAAGAGGACCCGGCGTCGTGGTGATCACAGCGACTGCTCAGCTGAGGCCCAGGACAGCGCTGGAGGAGCTGGGGCTGTGCAGGCTGGGAGCAGCCAGGGAGGGAGAGTCCTAGGCGGAGCCCTTCTCTGCTGCTCAGGAGACGGCGGCCTAAAGACCTGAGCCTACTTTCTCCCCAGAGCAAGGGTGTTTTCTGTTTGTTGCTATGGGGGCAGCTACTCAGCTACAGAAAAAAGGAAGGAAAAGAAATAGAGATAAGAAACAGAGATGGATAGAATCAGGAGCACAGTCAGTGGGACACGGGCCATCGGTAGCTTTGGGGTGATTATGATTCATAAAATCGCTGTGTCTTTTCTCACAGTGTGGAGATATTGCTGGGATTTCACTGTGTGCTGTTTCTGTGTTCTGTAGAAGTAATGCTGTCAGTCAGTGAAGAGCTCCTGATTCAGATGAATGAACTTTTCCTAGCAGTTAAAATTAGCCATTATCCGTTCTCTCCAGTACTGTGGTTGTTTCTCTGTTCCCATTGCAAGACAAGACTCAGTCTCGTTATACTCATCACTGCCCTTGGTTCAGAGGCACTGTGACGTGCAGGAGAGGGCCCGGTGTGTGGTGGCAGGGCACTGGCATTGAAATTCTGACTCTTCTGCATACCGGGATACGATGTCCTGCAGGTTATGAAAGTGCTCCAGGATCTTCTATCTTCTTATCACAGGGTTGCTGTGTGTAACCCCCTACATGCGTTTGAAAGTTCTCAGCATTTATAAATGACAGGTGCCCATCATCTGCTTCTTGGGATTTGTGCTCTCTCCGTTTTCCTGTCCAGGTGTTTGTCCCTTCTGTGCCCCACCGTGAGTGTGTGCTGTGTTAGCTCCAAGGCTGGGCCGGAGACGCTAGGAGCCTGTCTTTGAGCTAAGGAGGAGCCAAAGACAAAGCACCAGGACATGTATGACATGTGTGATGAAGACCGAGCATTCTAGCGTTGAGGGGAAAGCTGGGAACCTGACTGTCAGCTGATAGAACTAAGCCTCTAACGATGTGTGCAGTGTGCCCGGCCACAGAGGGGGAAGGAGCAGCTCAGCGCCCTCCCTGCAACCCCGCAGGCCGCTCGGTGCCACACGGACCTTTGTTTCCATGTAAGTCTAGATGTGCACTTTCAAGCGTGTAACTGTGTCCTGCAGGGCACAGGATGTGCAAGAACATTTACAAACTGGAAAACGAGCGTGCTCAGTGAGCAGCAAGAACACGGATAAAAAGACCCACCTTTGGTAGCTTCTTCAGAGGGTGGAAACCAAGGGATAGGTGATTTGAAATCAACAGTGTCCTGTTTGGTCAGTCTCTCTGTCTGTCTGTCTGACTGTCTCTGTCTCCCTGCATAGAGCCGGAGTTTTCAATAAGACATCATTGAATTAATAATCGAGTTCCGTAATCACCATCTTTACGTGGTGAAGTCTGTCCAGTGAAACTCCACACAGCAGAAACAGTTCAAACAGAAAAGTTACCAAATTCATTTTCTTGACTGCTGCTATCTTTTCAAAACAAAGGTGATTTCCACGTCGTTCAGATCCCGAGAGAAAAGAGAACACGTTCTGCCTGTGTTGTACTCTTCAGTCATCTTTTACACTCCAGTAGAGACTTTATGCCACATTTTTATTCAGACTTCATTGTACTTCACTGGGCTAGAAGAAACTTCAATGAGGACATGATGAATGTCCATATTAAGTTGGGTCCCCTCCCTTTTTAATTAAGTTCATTTAAATTTAATTTTGTAATTTTACTTCAGTAAACCATCTGACTCCAGATGTTGGATGCACTTCTCCTTATTTCTGTTCTCACATAATTGTACCTGCAAAAGATTTATAGCTGCAAGAGACATTTTGGAACCTTTCAGAGCATTTTTGGCATATGTTTCATGGATGACTGGAAAGATGAGCAATTAACAACCCAAAATGTTGTTATGCTCCCCCGAATATTTTTAATGAAATAAGTTATTTTTATTAGCTTGAACTTTAAACAAATAATCATCTTAAAGGAAACATTATCATCAGAATAAACCAGCTGAAATGGAAGGCCAGACCTCTAAGGAAAAAGTAAAAGAGTGAGAGGAAAGGACCGTTGGATTACAGACGCTTCTAATATAGAAATATAAACCAAGGGGACAGGGGGCCTTCGGCTGACCAGAGGGCTGGAAGCAGGGTCCTGGTCCTCCGCTCGCCACGGAGTCACCACGATGTGTGTGGCATGGTACACGCCCTGCAGAGCTGGCCACACGCCTTGGCTTAGGGGGCAGGTGACTCCAGTGGCCTCCGCAGAGCAGTTAGAGGAACATCCCCAGTGCCACCTACTTGGGAGAAAGGGCTGGAAGGTCTCACACATGCTTGTGTGGATTTTAGAGTGATTTAGCAGCCCTGGGGTCTACAACTCAGGCTTCCTGTGCTGATAAATGATTTTTATCACCACCTCCTATCAGCTATTCTTTTTTTTTTTTTTATTTGAGACAGGGTCTTGCTTTCATAGTTCAGGCTGGCTCTGAGCTCACTATGTAGTCCAGGCAAGCCTCGAACTCAGCAATCCTCCTGTCTCCGCCTCCCGAGTGCTGGGATGACAGGTGTGAGCCACCACACCCAGCACTGTGGTATGTGGGACTGACTGCTGGTGGGCGTGAGTCTCCATGCCCAGCATTGTATGTGGTTTCTGGGGATCGAACTCAGGACCTTGTACTTGCAAGGCAGGCGGCAGAACCACTGAGCTAACCCTCCGGCCCAGCTATTCTTAACCAGAAAAAAGACTGGTAGGAGATAGAGCCTTTCTCATTATAGGAATTCTTTGGGTGCTAATTGTTCTAAATCTGCCTCCTTGCTTTCTTAGTCAAAGTATATCTGATAATATTCTTGATAGGGATTAGGGACCTTGCCTAATGAAATCACAAAAACATATACTACATTTAGACCTTTAGATGATATACTAAAGAAAAACAGCAACTGTAACTCACAGGATACAAGAATCAATTATTTTCCTCTAGTGAAAAATTATACTTCATGTTTAGGGTATACTGTAGTGTTTTTTGATGTATAGGAAATATTCACTCCTGTAATGACAAATTAAAGTGTGAGGGTTTTTTTTTTTTTCAGACTTTAGGGCCCCAGTAAACGAATTGTAATTTTATTCTTTCATATTCTTGTTTCACCAGGATAGGAATTTGTGTGTGTATAGGAGTAAAGGTTCTGTCTAAAAACTACCAAAGTATGGCATTGTTTTCAAGTCCTCTTTTTGATCTGAGCACTAGGTAACACTGAAGTCACTTAAAAATAACATTAACCTCGGAGACCAGGCCAAACTTTGCTCATAACGAACAGACAAGGAACACGATTCTCTTTTTGTGTCTAGTATAAGAAGAGAAGTCATAGGAAGTTTCTATGAGTTGCAGAATTGTGCAACCTTACAGCATTTTAAGTAGGAAATTAGTTGTAGTTTAGAGAGAGTGATAGCATCAGACACAGAATGTATAGAATTAACAAATGGTCAGTTTACTTACTGCATTTACTGTGAGTGTTACACTAACTGGTCAAGTACATGTCTAGAAGAGTCCTTGGTGACTATTTCAAAGACTTCTGGTATCTGGTGGAAGTTAAAAATGGATGTCTACCACAGAAACATAAAGAGAGGAATTTAGAATACAGAGAGATATATCACACGCACTTCAGGTTAAAGGAAATAGTTTTGAAATCTCTCAACTGCTTCTGCAGTGGAGAAAAAAATGTTTTCCATAAATAAAACGTTGATCCTTCTTAAGTTTAATCAAATTAGATTCTATTCTTTGATGATTTCTTGGAAAATATGTTCAAAGCAAATGTCTGAAATGTTGTCCTCTATTTATGCCTCATCTGTTTAGTCACCCCTGCATTTGTGCATGATGTGCTGAACAATTTTCCCCACAAAGCTGGGGCTGGAGCTTGAGAAGCTGGTGGGGGATCAGAGCTGGTCCTGCTCCCGTGGGTAGGGTCAGCCTGAATGTGACTTCTGACTCCTCCCTCCACGCGGGTCCGCAGGCCAGAGCGCTCTGGAGCCTCCTGCCAAAGCCTGGTAATTCACTGTGGCATGCTTGCCCTGTGGCCTCTTCACACAGAGCTAATGCTAGGCGGTGGCTTCTTTTTTATTAGCACGTGTTTGCTGTACATAGCATTAACATTCACCACGGCAAGAATTTTTATTTTCCCTTCTTGTCTCCTCTCTCCTCCTTCCCTCTATCTCTAGATCCACTTAAAGCTCCCTCCCTGTGTCTTGACTGCAACAGTTTCTGGATTTAAATGGTAGAAGGACCATGCCTCCCAAATTGTCACAGAAGTTAAGGATGTCTTGGGACTGGAAATGGATTCCTTCTCTTCAGTCTGTTATCTGATATCCCCCTTCTATTTTCTCAGCCCATTAAACAGCTGTCCTAATTATTTTGAATCATTATCTACTGGAAATTTTGTGTTTATTAGGTATTGGCAGGTGTTTCGTAATAATTAGGGGGAAAGCCTGTAAGAGACTCCTTTGTTGGGGTGTATGTACTGAGAAACTTGTGTTTTCTTTACTTATCTATCCCTTGAAGGCCTTTTTGTGACTTTGTTGTTCAATTCACAACTCTGTAAATATAAGCACACAGATTTTGTGCGACCCAGAGTAGCTGAGTACAAGGGTTTTAATAGTATATTTTTTTAAAAAATTGTTTGATACTGCTGTCAAATGGTTCCCCATTTTATCACTAGAACCTGCAGAGTTCCTGCTGCAGAATAAAATACGATGGATCCAGTGTTGATATCAGTATCTGCAAGAAAATATTGGGATTGTTTGGACCAATCCTCTTGTGCTGTCACCATGTGGAACACAGGAGATGCCAGTCCTCACAGGGGGCGAAGAGGACCCTAGGACCATTGTTGGTGGCATCTTTCTTCCCAGGAGGAAATGCTTCAAGATAGATTTGGGTCTTTTATCCACATTTTCTTGAATACATAAAAGCACATCCCTGATGTGTAATTGCTACACTGTATGGAAACTCGAATTCTCTCTTTCATACATGTATATAATACCAAATATTTTCCCCAAGCAGAGTCCAACACCAGAAAGGACTACTTTTGAATATGGGGTATAATATGCGAAGAGCTGCTGTGATTTTTTTTTTTATTCTCATTACCATTGTAGCACTGAACTGTATAAATTGCATAGTTTTCCCTGCCAGATTCAAGTTATAACTCCGAAAGGGATATTTTCTGTTAAGAGACATAATGATCATTTTACTGATAGGATTTAAATGGTAGAAATCACATGTATCTTTATATGGGTTAACCTATTGTAAAAAGAAATTAATAAGTCAGGTATCAAATGCAATTTCAAATACCAGTAGGGTGTAATAAGACATATTTGCATTTTCTTTTGTAATAGTACTGAAAACCCGTTTTCAATGATAGCATCATTTTGTTTAATTTAAAGACATGGCATTGCAATTACCCACAATATGGAACCACTTTAGTGGAGAGAAAGGAGGCGCTGATGGAGATCAGTATTGCCCGAGGTGTAGGCTTTGGGACATGAGTGACAGGGGATATTGTTCCCTGTACACTGATCAGTTGGTCACTAAATCTGGAAAATCATGGACGCACACCTGCTGTGTCCTGGTGGCCCACTGGCCAGGAGGGCGGATGTCGGTCCACTCGCTGGGAATCGCAGCACGCCAAGGTGAGCAAAGGCAGATCAAGCGCTCCGAGAAACACTACACTTTCATACTGTGTCCTAACCTAGCATTTCTCAAACTTACTGTACCTCTTTCTGTCACTTTTGCACCTGCATGGAATTAGGACCCCATGAAAATCACTTTGGAGAAGTTGACCTCTTAATATGACACTCTAGGTCGTAAGCGAATTTATTTTAGAAAAGCAGAGAAAGGCGCCCACGTGACAGGACGTGACAGGGGTGGCGCCAGGCGCTCCGTGAGATTGCAGGCGGCCCCGCCGTGGGAACGACCTTGGAAATCCAGCTCGACCTCGCAGTCAAGCGCGGACCCAGGACTTCCCACTCTCAGGCCACTGTCGGATCCAAATTATAAGACATCTAACGCTCCACACACCGAGAGCCTCTGCTTCGCGGTATGTGTCGTCACCGCCCCGTCAGCAGTATCGCCTTGATTCGCTCTCGGAGCTGAGCCCAGAGGAGAGAAGAAACTCTTACCCTCGTGAGACTTCTTACTTGCTACGCTTTCTTTCCAGCCCTGTCTGAGAAGGCGAGAAGAAATTTTATGTTCTTCTTAGGGAAAAAGAGAAATGAAACAGGGTACGTGAAACAAGATAATAAAAAAAATGGCCTTCAGACAGATTACTCTGAAATCACTCCCCAGAAATGGCCTAAGAGGCAGATGTTTTATCATGTTATACCAGAGTCTTACCTTAAAAAATATAAAAAAGAGAAAAAAGAAGTGGAGCTGAGCGTTATTAATAATCACAATAAATAGGTGATTTTGATATAAAATTGTCCATCTATCCACTTATATTGCAGCAGTGAGCAAAAGG
Organism: Thryonomys swinderianus; assembly: GCA_004025085.1. Lineage (NCBI taxonomy): Eukaryota > Metazoa > Chordata > Mammalia > Rodentia > Thryonomyidae > Thryonomys > Thryonomys swinderianus. Next base: position 15,881 of record PVIC010029790.1, read on the forward strand.
TACCAATGTATCAATCACAGAGAGCTTATTTAGCATGTATTACGCGCCCAGCGCATGGGAGGTAGAATCGTATGAATCGTGCATCTTAAAGGCCTCATTGTGGAGCAAATAAGGACATACAGTGTCAAGAGACGTCTGTCAGGCCAGGCTTTGAAGAATATCAAAGTACTTCTAGTGAAAATCGCAAACTAATTACATGGGCCGAGCAGGAATAGAGAGGTAGAAAAGTCTTCAGGTTCAGGTTCGGGCCCTGAAGTGGCCCATAGAGATGAATAGGATGGGTGCTATGATTTTTGCCTCTCCCAGACTTGGTGCTGTTACGTACGTTGTGTATTGCGGGTGCCGAGGTAGTCGACATAGCTGTGCCGTGTAACTGGGGGAGGAGATGACAGGAAGAAGGGAGGGTACTTCCGGTGAGACAGAGTCCCACCTGCCAGGGCCAGAGCCAGTGCTGGTGGTGTCACGCTTGCTGCGGGGGGTGATCGAGCCTGGGCCGGATCCCAGACGGGGAAACCTGGACACAGCATGGCGGGGTGCCGTGGTACCATAGTCCCTGCTGCGTCGTGGACTGCCCAGGGCCTGGCTGTGCGGCTCAGGCTCGGCTCGCTCCGTGGGACCTCGGGCCAGTTGCTTACATTTTCTGAGTTCTTCCTCGCGATGGTGCGCTGTCTTCTTAGCTCTCTTGGAAGAGTTAAGATAAGGTTTGGGAAGTTAGTGGAAGAGGAGGCTGTGAAGTCTTGTGAGTCTTATACTTAGAGCTGAGGCTCTTGGGGGCTGCAAAGTGCCCAGGGGAGCTAATCTTTCAGCAGACCTGTGTGGACTGATGGGAATGATGGTATTCAGCTCAGCTTTCGCTGGTCTGGGGTGGAGTGATGGGAGTTTTGGAGCTCGTACATGTCCGTGACCCCTGTTACCCTGCTGGCATTCCCCACTGTTAATCAGTGGTAGTAACTGAGTGGCAACGCTGGCAACTTTCTCTTTCTTTTACATCTTTCAAGGAGAAGTGGTGTGTCTTAGATGAAGCCTCTTAAATGTTGGTGTGGACCTCATCTAGTATAATGAGTTTCTATCACTATATCAAATGGGAGAGATAATTCACTCTATACTCATAAGTTAATTTATCTTAAAAAAGCAGAGAAAGGACACTGTGTGACGTTAGATGCTCCATTAGATTGCAGAGCCATTAGATGCACCAGCCGTTAGGTGACAGGCCTCCCTCAGAGTAAGCGAGATCTTCTCGACCTTTGGGATTCAGTCGTTCCCTCCTTCCCAATTCATCCCTTAAGAACCTTCTCCTTGGCGGGACAAACTCTTCCCTGCTTTGCTTTCTTGTTTGTGATCCTAGGCAAGCTTTTTCCTTCTTTGCCCTCTCATCAGGCTGGGGGCTGATCTGGGAAGAGCAGGTTCCTTGTGCCTCTTCCAGCTAAAACATACATTTTTCTCATGAAAATGAGCAGAAGGGCAGTAAAGAAGGGACAGACACAGGATACCGTGAGCCGAGTCCCCTGCACGGTGGTCACAGGATTAGAGATCTGCACCTGGAAAGGCTGTGGCGGAAGAGCAAACTGGGGGAACATAGAAGTGAGGAAGAGGAGACCACTCCTGGCTCTTCTCAAGGCCACCCCTGGCTTCCGTGGCCCCTGTCCCCACCTGCCCCACAGGTTAACCGAAGGGTCTCAGATCAGATGCAGGAAAGACAAATCCTGACCATAGCCACACACTTCCCGAAATTTACGTATCTGCTATGTTTATTTGCTGATTGTTAAAATGCACCTTTTTAAAATTAGAAAGAAAAGCACAGAAAGGAGGGGAAGCTGTCTCAAGAGATCAGCAAGCCCAGGCCGGGCTGCCTTCCGCAGTCTGCCATTCCTCTGCTTCAGCGCAGCCCGTGTGGACGCTGTCGTGCATGCACCACCTGTCCGGCCCGAAGGTGACAGTGGCCCAGCAAAGCTCCACTATCCAGGCGTCCAGCCACGGAGCTGTCTTGCCAGATGACACTCAAGGTTGGCCCTCTGGATCGCAGATTCTGGTCATGTCTGTGACTTCAGAGTACAGTGGACGTGCTCTGGGCTCCTGATCGGAATTTTCCTCACCTTCCTGGAAATGGACTTTTCCTTCTGTGTCTTGAAGAACACACCTGCAACCTGTTGGATCTCTGTCTGCCCTTTTGAGAGATGACTACTTAGACGCGAGTCCTCACAATTCAAGTCTTTAGATTCTTCCTTAAAATCTTTGATTTCTCATTCCTCGACCATGTAGTTGAACATTATTTTATTATTCTTCTTATATTAAATCAAATTGCATAAAATACATAGTAAAACAAAACAAAATAAAATGTCTTTATAAGGATAAGCATTTTAAGCACAGCTGAAGTGTAACCCCACAGTTTGAGCCCAGAGCTTTCTCCTTCCCAGACTTCGCTCTGCGCTCACGTGGCCTCCAACCCAAATCTCCGCTTCTTACGGACAGAATGTTTCCTCCTGCTGAGCATAATTTTCTCTCTTCAGTTCTTCCCGCCCTTCAGCAAATCTGCTTTCTCCCACAGTAATCCCATATTTCCCACTAACTATATCTTTCTGTTTGGCAAGGATGGCGTTGTGGGCTGGAGACAGGGCAGGCTGGCACCACTGCCACCGTGGACAAAAGGGATGATGGCATCATTGTCCCCTGAGGCCCAGCACAGAGATACGCATGAGTCACTCTGGCTCCACTTCCAAGGCCACCCGTAAATTGCTTCTTATGTGATCTGTACACACACACGTGCACACACACACACACACACACACACACAGAGCAGGCAGAATAGACTAGGAACAGTACCATGGAAAATGGGCTGACGTTAAGATGTGTCTTTGTGATAGGAAGATATCTTGCTGCTTTTGTTCAAACAAGGGCAAGCCCTATAAATGAGCCCCTTATTTATTTCATAAGCATCTTCAGTGTATCCACAAGACTTTACATTCATTGAGACAATATGGAAATGCATTAAAAGTCTCAATGGTTCCTCTTTTCCTTCTAAATATCCACCCCCAACTGGCAGTGATGACACGTGGCCGTGCTGGGGTGGTCTTCAAGGGCATTCAGCCATTGTGAGGCCACCCAGGCCTAAAGGAGGTGTCTCCCTTTCGGAGAAGGGCCGCGTGTTCCCCAGGTCACCAGTGAGCGCCCTGAGCCCGGAGCAGTTTCAGCCCCGCCCGTGTCTCCTGGAAGACAAGAGCCCAGAGGAGCCCAGCGTGCGCAGCCCGGGCCGCGCAGATTCAGTTCCGCAGCTTCCGTTCGCACAGCGTGGAGACACTGTCGGCCCCGAGTACACTGTGACCCCCTCGGCCCTGCCTCCCTCCTCTCAAGTTTTCTTCTCTCCCTCTGTCTCTTTCCACACATCACACGAATATGTGTGTGTACATTTTGAGATTATATACACACGTGAACAGTTCATAAGTGCCCATCCAAAAAGAAAAAAGACAGTGGCTGAGGAACGTGACTGCGAGGGTTGGCCCCGGGGGGCAGTGGGCAAAGGCAGGACGGGGACCCTGCGACGCACCTCGAGATGGGGAGGACTCTAGTACTCACTGTCCGGGTCACCTGGGGCCTGGGCCTCTCCCGGGGGAAGACGACAGCCCGCGGAGTCAGGATAGGCCCTTTCTGCTTAAGCGTGCTTTGTAAAGGTGAAGAATTACTTTTAAAACCATCAAATGAAAACACCAGTGCTTCATTAAAAACTGGATTTTTTTTTTTGAGTTGGGTAAAACGACTCCCCTCTTATTTGAGGATGGATTCTTCCAGGACCTGTGGGGCACTTGAGAAATGAACTCGTTCCTCAGAAACGCGCTGAGGCTCAGCTCCAGGTGCTGCACCATGGTGAGGAGCGGTGGTGTTTTCACTATTTATAAACTCTAAATAAGCTACAGCTGTAATTACCAGTCGTGATAAATGCTATTGGTTCTTTTTAGACATCATCACTTTTTTCTTAATTATACCCTTAATGTCTTTCACGAAGTTCTTTCCATGAAGAGCACAACCCTAAGTTTGAATTCGGCCTTTTAGTTATTTGTATTGCTGGAATATAATAAAAGGCTTTGCATTTCCTATTCCTTATATATATCCAAATATTGATTTATCGGACATATCCAATACACTGTTATAAAGTATAGCTTTGAAGCAACAGATTGCTGGGTGGAATGACAGAATGAACGTGACCAGGGAGGCTTGACAGCTTTTTATTTACTAATCAATATCTCCAGCTAATATCATGTGACTTTGCTTCCAAAGCATTCTGGGCTTTAGATTTTAATAAGAGTTGATCCCTTATGTTTGTATGACAGATGTATTTAATACGCCCTTTGGTTTATCAAAACCTTTTTCTGTCCAAACTTCAACTCGGTATTTTGTAGACTGTGAGGTGGGGTTTCAGAAACTGCATCAGAACGTTACCACTTCCAGCAAGAAGTAAGGTGAGTTTCATCTCACTGTATCCCGCGGTCCCAGCAGAGTCAGCTCACATCATCAGTAATACGCGGAAGCGGCAGATCGCCAGAGAGAAAACCCAAGCTGAAATGAGATGATCATCTAGGTATCTATTGACTTATTAATTTAGAGACATGTTAGTCTTCGGAGAGAAGTGATGGGACCAAAACTGGGACTGAAAGAGAGAAGCAGAAGGTGTCTGTGGTCTTGTGTGTGGCGATGACTGTCGCAAGTCTGACGTTGATCAGGAAGTTCGACAGGAGCAGTTCGGATCGGGCGTTGGCTCCTGGCGGGCTGACCGGGCAGCCAGGCCTGCGTAGATGGGCTGAGGCCCAGGGAGCCGGGCCTGGTTCCGAAGCGGTGAACCATCTGAGGCAAAGCAGGGGTTTTTCCTTCTTCCAAACCCGCCCTTCTCTGCCTTCTCTTGCTCTGTACCTGTCCTGACAGTTTTCTCTTGTTCGTTTTATTTTGGTTGCTTCCACGGAGATCTATAAACTGAGTTTTTTCTCTCCATCTTCAGCAAGATGGACTGTAGACGACTGGACTGAAGTTACTGCATGAGAGAAGTCTGTGTTTGAACCAACCTCACCTCCTACACAGCACATAAATCACATCTGGTGTGTAGCGCTCGCTCTATAAATCGATAATGTGCAGCCGCACATGGCTTCGCTCCCTGGAAGTCGCATGTGAGGTCCATTGACTGCGCCACGGCGCATCCCAGGACCAGGCCTGGCGCACAAGAGACGCGTGTGTGTCTGTGTCACTGTGTCCTTTGTAAGAAGCAGGACAGAGGGGGAGGGGGTGCTGCCTTTGACCTTTCAGAGCCACTGAACACAGCTGGTCATCAGAAGCAACACACGCACACACAAACACACATACACAAGGGCCACAACAGTTCTTTGACAGCTTTCTCTTGATCCCAAAGGGAGACAATGAATGTTAAAAATAAATCACTGCATTACAAATTCGTGGCGAACGGCCAGGGTTTAAACTCGTCCATGTTGGGAGCGTCACGCTGATTGAAATTCCGGCTTCGTTTTGTGCCTCACTTTATCTTTCAGAGTTTGTGCTTAGCAGCAGGTGGCGGAGAAGCTGGCTTTGCCCGGATGACCGCACTGCAAAGATGGTGCTCTTGGATGGAGAAGGGCTGGTTCTCTCCTCTAACCCTCCCCTCCCTCCTCTCTCTCTCCCCCTCTCCTCGCCTCGCCTCTCCTTTTTCAGTACTGGGGATTCAACCCGTGGCCTTCATACCAAATTACATTTCTAGACTGTTTTTATTTTTTAATTTTTTATTGTGATATAGGTGCATCATATATACACATCATGATCACATTCAACATGGAGAATTTGTACCAGTATATGGCATGACTTAATTCTCATTTTTTCCCATTCCCCTGCCCACCTTATAACCCCCACCACCTACGTACATGAATTTGTTTCCCCCCTTTTTTTAACCATCACAGCTTTTTCTTTCCCCTTGTTATGTATGCCTATCCCCCAATTCCCTTAGGATATTTTCTATTTTACAGTGTCTCTCATACATTCTAGGACTTATCTACATTTTATTTTATTATTTTGAGAAGGAATCCTAATATGTTGCTAAATTGCCCAGACTGAATTTGAACTTGTGATCCTCCTGCTTCAGCCTTACAGAATGTTGGGATTACAGATGTGCAAGAAAACTCTAAATAATAGTCTGAAATTTCAGTGACGTTTCCACAGTAGACACAGCCCATTTATTAAAGCGCCGGTCCCTGTCTTGGATAATGTAATTCTCCAATTTTTATTTGCTTACTGTTTCCCCTTCTCTGTTCCCATCCTCTGTGATAACCCTGGCTTCGCAGGGTGGTAGAAACACTTGTTTTCCGCGCTGTCACTCTATATCCCAGAAGCCCGTGGGGCAGCCCTGCCCTGCGTGATGGACGTGGGCTCACACACACTCTCACCCCTCTGCCACGTCCTCCTGAGC